>MCJB01049299.1:24666-41320 GCA_002018475.1 Nicotiana obtusifolia
CCCCCCACACACACACATTCATAAGAACAATGAAAATCCCACAAGTTAAGCATAATTTTCGGCCATAATAAGCAAAGAAACTAAAAAACAATTAGCACAACTACAACTACCTAGGGTTTGGTTGAACTAAACTAAACTACTTAAATACTACAATCAAATACTAAAAGAAAGAGTTGAGATGAGAGGAAGAACTTACCTTGAAGAGTAACGGAGGTGGGAGAATTGTGGGGGAAGAAATTTGAAGAAGAAGAAGAAGAAGAAGAAGAAGAAGAAGAAGAAGAAGAAGAAGAAGAAGAAGAAGAAGAAGAAGAAGAAGAAGAAGAAGAATGAAGGATTTGGGGTGAGAGAGAGAGAGAGGAAAGTTAATGAATAGAGAAGGAGAGATGTGGGAGAAGGGGAGGGGAAACAGGTTGTTTTATGTTGATTTTAATTCTTTTTTTTAAATAAATAAACATCAAGCCGCGATTTCTGCACTGAAGCATCACTGGGCTTGGCACCCCACGCGGCACGGTAGTGGAGAAATTCAGAGAGCGTGATTCTGTCAGAGGAGCCTGTTTGGCCTAGTGCGGCGTCCCATGCAGCGCCCCACACGGCGCGCTAGGCCACTTTTCTCAAAGTTTCGGCGATTTTTTTTTTAGCCCACGGGTTGCACCCCGACTCTATTATATCTTATTTTGTGTTTGATTCATGCTTATAGATGTCCAATGAGTACCAAAACTCCTAAACTCTAATCATGTCAATCTATAATTATCTAAACTATTCTACAAAAGCAGGAAAAAAGGGTTAGAAGTAGTTCTGAGTTATAGTAGTCAACTTGACTCTGTCACTTAGGCTCATTTGATCACGATGCTTGAGGATTTCTTGTCAAATCCTCCAACAAGGTACGGTTTCAACCTGTGCCCATTCACCTTAAAGCTTTCATTCCCTTCTTCATCCTTAATTTTAATGGCGTCATGCGGTGAGACATGTTTCACCACATACGAACTTGTCCATCTTGATTTGAATTTTTCAGGGAACAACCTAAGTCAACTATTGTATAGTAAGACCTTGTCCGCTTCATGAAACTCCTTTGTCTTAATCAAAAGATCATGCCACCTTTTTGTTTTTTCCTTGAAAATTTGCGCATTTTCATACACGTCCAATATAAACTCCTCCAATTCATTCATTTGCGCCAATATGTGTTCACCTCCAAGACTAAGATCAAGATTAAGCATCCTAATTGCCCAATAAGCTTTATATTTTATCTCAGCAGGTAGGTGACACAATTTTTCATACACTAGTTTGAATGGTGAAGTCCCTATGGTTGTTTTGAACACAGTTCTGTAAGCCCATAGAACTTCATCCAACTTTACAGACCAATACTTACGAGTCTTTTCAAGAATTTGCTTATTCACGATTAGCCACTTCAACTTGTCCACTAGTTTGGGCTTGTTCACAAAGTGCGACCCATTATCACTGATAATCACTCGAGGTGTCCCAAATCGGGTAAAGATGTTCTTCTGTAAGAACTCCCACACCATCCGAGAATCATAGGTCCTAGTAGGGATTGCTTCAACCCATTTAGAAACGTAGTCAACGGCTACTATGATATACTCATAAGAATCAGATGATGGGAATGGGCCCATGAAGTCAATGCCCCAAACGTCAAAAATTTCACGTACCAGAATGGAGTTTAGTGGCATCTCATCCCTCTTGCTAACGTTACCTGCCCTGTGACACTTGTCACATGTAGCTACATACGCCCGTGCGCCTTTGTACAAGGTAGGCCAATAGAAACTGGCTTCCATGACCTTTGTTGCAGTGCGATTTCCACCATATTGTTCTCCAACAGCTCCATCATGGCAATGAGAAAGAATGCTTGCCATCTCTCCTTCGAACCACGCCATCTGCACACAGTTTAAATAAGAAAGGGTCATTCCAAAAATAACTTTTTACCTCACGCTTCTATCTTTGATCACGGGAGAGGTCACGAGGCAACCATCCAATAGCTCAAAAGTTAGCTACATCAGCATAACAAGGCGGCCTTTCGGAGACCGCAACAAAGAAGAAAATCTACTTATTAGGGAACTCATCCCTTACTTTAATTGTTTCAACCGGAAGTCTCTCAAGTCGAGATAGATGATCTGCGACTTGATTTTCTGTGCCCTTCCTATCTTTGATCTCTGAGTCAAACTCTTGAGCAATAACACCGACCGCATCAGACGCGGCTTGGACTCCTTCTTACTCAATAGGTATTTCAAGGCTGAGTGGTCAGTGTTTACAATTTCTTTACTCCCCACCAGGTAGGATATAAACTTATCAAAAGCAAAGACCACAGCAAAGAACTCTTTCTTAGTAGTGGCATAGTTGACTTGATCATCATTAAACGTCCTGCTTGCATAGTAGATGGGCCTAAGCATCTTATCTTTTCTTTTCCCCAGAAATGCTCCCATAACTTCATCACTAGCATCATACATTATCTCAAATTGCTGGCTCCAATCAGGTGTCATCATAATAGGAGCACTCGCAAATTTTTTCTTTATCAATTCAAATGATCTCAAGCACTTCACGGTGAAAACAAATTTGACATCCTTTGCTAGCAATGCAGTCAGCGGTTTGGTAATGCTGGAATAGCTTTTGATGAACCTCCTGTAGATACCAGAATGTCCCATGAAACTCCTTATGCTCTTCACAGAAGTAGGTGGAGGGAGCCTAGCAATTACATCAACCTTAGCTCTATCAACTTCAGTTCCATGTGCAGTCACTTTATGGCCCAGGACAATTCCCTCTTTCACCATGAAAATCAAGTGAGTGGCTTAACAACATTCAAGAACAAGCTCTAAATTCTTCAAGCAATCCTCAAAGTCATCACCAAATAGGGTGAAATCATCCATGAATACTTCTAGACACTTCCTATTTAAATTAGAGAATATAGACATTATACACCTCTGAAAAGTGGCAAGTGCATTACACAACCCAAATAAGCAAAAATACCTGACGGGCAAGTGAATGTGGTCTTCTCAACATCTTCTGAGGCAATGGGTATCTGATTGTAGCTTGAGTGCCCATCCAAGAAACAGTAGCATCCATGTCCAGCCACTTTTCGAGCATCTGATCAATAAAGGGAAGTGTGAAGTGGTCTTTCCTTGTTGCATCATTCAGCCTTCTATAATCAATGCACATTCTCCACCTTATGACTGTTCGTGTGGGGATTTTCATTGTCTTCATTCTTCATCATTCACATGCCTCCCCTTCTAAGGTACAACTTGCACTGGACTAATCCAATGGCTATCGGAGATAGGAAAAATCACTCCCGCATCTAGCAATTTGATGATCTCTTTCTGCATCACCTCCTCTAAATTTTGTTCAACTTGCGTTGGGCTTGCACCACTGACTTGCTATTTTCTTCCAACAGAATTCTGTACATGTAAATGGCTGGACTGATTCCTTGCATATCAGCTATACTCCAGCCAATGGCCTTCTTGTGCTTTTTCAGCAGCTCCACCATCTTCTGCTCTTGTGTACCTGTCAAGTCAGCAGAAATAATCACAAAAAAATTGTTAGTTTCATATTTCAAGTGAGTGGGGAGGACTTTCAATTCCACATTAGGCTAAGAAGCCTCCTCTTTTAGTTCCTCCTCATCAAAAACTTGATCCTCAATTTCAAGAGATTCAACCTCTTTCTTTATTCAGGATCTTCATCCTCCACTGTGCTAGACTGAGTAATACACCTCTCTCGAGTATCCTCCACAAGCTTGTCAAACTTGTATTTTTTAGAAAATTCCCTAACAACGTCTAGCTTGAAGCACAAGTAGGCAGGCGCCTCATTACTAGGTTATTTCAGCATCCTCTTCATCTGGAACACCACTTTTTCATTTCCCACTCTTAGCATAAGCTACCCCTCATAGATATCAAGGATAGTTATGCCTGTACATAAAAACGGCCTTCCTAGAATTAGAGGAACCTCACTGTTCACCTCCATATCCACCAGAATAAAATCTACGGGGAACATAAACTTGTCCACCCGCACTATAATATCCTTAATAATTTCCTGAGGTAAAATGGTGGTATGGTCAGCCAGTTGTAGGGACACTGGTATTGATTTGATCACCCCAAGATCACCTTCAAGTTTTCTGAATACAGACAGAGGCATTAGATTTATAGACGCACCAGAATCATAGAGGGCCTTGTCGAATTTCTCACTCCCCAATGAGCATGGTATAATGAAGCTTCCTGGGTCCCTACACTTTTGGGGAATTTTATTTTGTAATATGGCACTGCAGTGGGCATTCAGCTTGACCACTGTTGTCTCCTCCAATTTTCTCTGGCTTGCATAAGCAGGCATCTGAGTGAGTACCTCTATGAAGGGAATGTTCACATAGAGTTGTTTGAGCATCTCCAAGAATCACCCAAAACATTTGTCAAGTTTTTCCCGCTTCATCTTTTGAGGGAATGGTAGAGCTAGCATACGTCTACTTTCTTCAATCTCCTTTTGCACCCCACTACTCTTGCCTTTCTACTCTTCACTTTTTTTCTTTATTGGTGTCTCAGTCTGCTTGTTCACCACCTCGGGTCTAGCTTTCACCACAGGTTCATTCAATGTTTTGCCACTTCTCAGAGATACGGCTTTGATTGTTTCCCTTGGGTTCTTTTCAGTGTTAGAGCGAAGAGTCCCAGGATCCATCTCAGATAACAAATTTGTAATTTTTCCCATTTGCCTTTCTAAATTCCAGATGGTCGTGCCCTGAGTCTCAAATTTTTCATCTGTTTCGTTGATGAATGCCTTCATGAGATCTTCCATACTAGAATGATTTGGCTGTTGTGGCCGGTATTGTTTCCTTTGCTGGTTCTGAAAACCTGGTGGTCCTTGACCCTGGGGTCTAAGATTATTTTGCTGCCATGAGTTCAAACTCCCACTCGGTGAACTCCACGAAAAACCTGGATGTCTTTGACCCATAGCATTATAGTTGTTCCACCTTTGTAGTTTTCTCTATTAAAGTTCCCCACAGCGTTGACTTCCTCAGCTGATGCTTGACACTCATGTATAGGGTGTCCCATTTCAGAAAAGTCACATGCTACTTGCGGCTCACTCTATACCTTGGCCAATGTCAGTTTTCTTATCTCCTTGGCCATGGTATCTTGTTGGGCTTGCATGGAACCCCAACTGATTTTCTTCTGTCATTACTCTCAGCCGGCCACTAATTAGCATCCTCAAATAATTCAATCAAGACAACCTCTTCTGGAGTTTTCTTCATAAGTGGACCTCCACATGCAGTATTCAGAGTTCGCCGCGAGGATGGTGCCAGTCCATCCCAAAAATCCTAGAATTGCATCCAGAAATCAATTTCATTGGTGACACTTTCTTACTATCTCCTTGAATCTTTCCCAAGCTTCGAAAATTATTTCTGTGTCCTTCTGGCAGAAATTGTGGATTTCCTTTCTGAACTACCCTGTTTTTGCAACTAAGAAGTATTTGTCAAGAAACTTTTTGGTCATCTCTTCCTATGTCCTGATCAACCCTATGGATAAACTACAAAGCCAGTGCTTCGCATCATCTTTTAATAAAAAGGCGAATGCATCCTTTGATACTCCATTGTATTGGAAGGTGTTCATGATTTCTTCAAAGTCCATCGAGTGAGTCTTAGGATCCGTTTCACCTTCCCTATGAAAATATAGTTGTTTTGGATAGTTTGAAACAAGCCTTGCTTCAATTCAAAGTTATTTGCTACTACGGGTGGAGGTATGAGACTTGACAATCCTTGATTGTAAAGTGGCCTAGCATAGTCACCCAATGATCTTCCAGACCTGGGTGCTGCATTCTTGAACTAGTCTTCAACCAAGGGTCGGTTTAGATTGAATCTTCGACCCCCATTATCTTCGACAGTCTCATCAGCAATTCTCCGGTCTGCTTCAGCTGCTATCTGTGCAGCTTCTTGTTATGCTGCCTTTCTTGCAGCTAAGTATACTCCGTCATTCTCTTTGTTTTCCATGTTATCCTGAGTCGAAGTTTTGCCCAAGATATTTTCTATTAATTCCCTTTCCTTTCTCAGTTGTCGCAGGTGTTTCTCCAACTCTAGATCATAGGGTATCACTTTCTTTGAAGAAGATCGAATCGTACACCAGAGAAATCAAACCTGTATCCTGCACACAAGTGAGAAAACGTGAATACACTCAAATAAAATTGGTTCCTGAATTAGTACTAAAATCTATTTTAAATACTATTGATTGCTAATCTCCGGCAACGGTGCCAAAATTTAACACACACAAAACACAACACAAAATTATTGCTCGCTAGTCAAAGATAGTATAGTTTAATTATTGTCTCCACAAGGATTGGATTTAAACAGTGTTCGAATAATCTTCAGCTGATTACTATCCAGAAAAATTAGCACTTGATTTGATGACTATTATTACGATTAACTACTAAAAATTAAGCAATTAACAATTGACCACAAAAGACAGCAGATGAGCAACGAAGAGATATCAACGAGAGAAATAAGAGTAATTGTCCATATAGGTGCAAGATAATTGACTCGGGATCTAATTCTTGAGTTAATTCAGTCTATAATACGGTTGATGCTCACAAATTCAACCGATAATCAGATTACACTTGAAGTTAATGTTCCTCTTTCGATTAAACGTTAATTTTTGTAATTAATCCAATTAAAGCACGGTAAACAATTGCAACAATAAAATGATGGTTATGATCTAAAGGTAACTTCTGACGAATATTCCCATATTTTCTAGTTCGATTAACAATTCAAGAGGCTCTTTTGATTACCTATTTGAATCGCGAATTTAAACTAGAGCATAAGATGTGAAGAAATTCAATATCAAACACCTCTTTCGATTAAGCAAAATAATAAAGAACTCCACAATACAAATTAAAGCTCCATCAATTAATTCTAACAATTATCAAGAATCGAATCCCTAATCACATTATCAAAACATCGTATCTGTCAACTCCCTAATGGAAATTACTCCATAGCAATGGAGTAAGACATCTCGAATAAGTTTAAGAACAAAGAAATATTAATTCTAATGATTCGATACAAACTGCCATATTGCACCGATTGCAGGTTGAAATATTGATGAATTCTTGAGTCTTTCTTGCCTTGGTTGGTTCTCCAATCTTTCGTAGGTCAAAAATCTCCCCAGAATCATGTTTTTGGTATATTTATACCATATAGAAACTAATCCTGACGAAGCTACCCTTTTCTAGCTGAAATAGTAAGCTACTTTGTAGTTTTTGTACACCTACGCCATGCGCCGCGCCATGTGGCGTGCTTGCGAGGAAATCCAAAGAGCTCGCCAAAATCCTGTCACACCACATTTGCACTTCTGCACCGTGCCCCTTGCGTCGTGGTTGTGCCTTTTTCCCAGAGTAAATTCTCTCATCCAATTTTTAACATCCAGACTTGGTGCTCGACCCCCCGAATGTTATCCCGGCTTAATTTCTTGGGCTACTACATAGACTTCAAAGCTCCAACTTGTTTGATTTAGCTCCAAATTACCTAAATAGCTCGGAATCATTTCCTATAAGGAATAAACACACAATAAGTGTAATGCACTATCGTTTAAGCTCAAACACACATAAAATACAGTAATTAGAGTGTAATACTGCGGCTAAAACATGGGTTTCTAGCCTACCATCACTTGTCCATCTCAATGAATGAAATAAGAATAGTCTATAGGCACCAAGAATTTATAAAAATGTGACTAAAACTTTTGTTAAAATGTTAGTATACATACATTGCATGTATATTTACATGATTTAAGAATTCTGGCATCAATAGTAAAGAGTAAAAACTAAGGTAGAGGTGTAAGTGGTTAAGACGTGAAAAGCTAGGAAAATTCGGTTAGAGCCAAAGCTATGGGTTCGATGAACCCATAAGTTGTACACTAGCCCTGATATAGAAAGACTCCTCTTATTTACACTTTTAACAGTAACGTATAACCTCACATTCTACCTAGGCTCTATATACATTCGGCTTACAAAAAATTAGCCCCCTTTTTTTGGTTTGAAACAAATTAGCCTAGTCATATATGCTCCTCATACTTGGGAGCTGCCATTTTTAGTATGATGAGTGTGGATTATCTATCTAAAAAATAAGGTAATTAGTGACCTGCTACAATATGCTACTATACATTAATTGTATATTTTTTTAAATAATTGGCAGTGTATATAATTTAAAGTCCAACCTTATAAGTAGCTTGATTGTGGAAACATTTTTAATATCGTCAATGAGTAGATTAAATTCTAGTCATATGTATCATTGAATTAATATACATATTGCTCTAAAAATCAACAAGGTATAAATAGGAGAGCATACAACAAATGAAGTACATAATTTAATAAGAAAGTTTGATAGATACACATGAAATACTGAATATACATACAATTGTTCGTTGTTAACATGCAGTTTGATGTCAATGACGAATATACATACAATTGCGCATTATATAATTGAAAAAGTAGCTAGCAATGTTGTGTAATTCATACAGGAAAACCAATTTTCATCTTTGATGTCAATGACGAATTATAGATAGGACTAAATCTGTCTAAAGGAACGATCTGAAACCTCTTTAGAATAGTAGTTGCCACCAGCTTTATCTGCATGAAAGCAATTTCTTTTCCAAGACAAGTCCTTGGCCCAGCTCGAAACACCGGATATGTGAAAGGGAAGGGTCCCTTGGGATAAAATTCCAATTTCCTTTACTGGGTTTTTTACCAACCAGCGCTCAAGCCGAATACTTTCACAATCCAATTTCCTTTACTGGTGGGTAAAGTATCATGCATTCACAAATCGAAGCATGTGTATACACCATTTCATTCAAATCATCATCATTTTTCTCTTTGATTTCTTTATAGATCTCCTTTTCTACTTGTGGGTGACTCGAGACTAGCCAAAAGAACCATGTTAAAGCTGAAAACAGCGTGTCATCACCAGGCAGGATAAAATTAATACATGTATCTATGACAAACTTCACATCGACTACTACACTGTATTTGAGAGCCCTTGTTATAAATCTGTTAAGAAAATCGCCTCCCTCATCTATGGAAGTGCTTTGCATCGAAAACTTCTCCATCTTTCCCGCGATTGTCTTCTTTAAATATTCGTTGACTACATCACCTGCAAAGGCCGATTTAGAACATATATAAATGTATGTACGAGAAAAGCAATTGCTTGAATCTCAATAAATATTGAGTAGTAAAATTTTGAATACATTATATTCAAGGAAACCTAAAGGTTGAACATATCAAATTCTAATTTTAAGTTCGCCTTTAGTCTGCATACCTGAGATTCTCTTCAGATTCAATATTAACAAGCTTTTTAGCTTTCCACAAGATGGATTGTGGGTGACCTTTGCATACAAATCTTTATTGTAGTTTCAAAAGTGTCTATTAATGGTTTCTCAGGGAGAGATGGTAACAAGTATTCTAGATTATGGCTAAAACCTACCTGACATAGAATGTCAAATATAAGCCGATGAAATATGTCCTAGAGGTCTAGAGTAGCTTTATCTATAGCTGCACTAGATAATAAAGGAACAAGATAGCCAGAGAGCTCTTTAATGGTGGTTGATTTTACTCGATAATGAAATGTATCTGTGTGGAATATATGACTGAGGAAATACCTTTGGGTTTTCCATTTCTCGCCATCTTCAAGTAAAAGTCCATCCCCTAATAAGTCTAAGAAAACTAATGCATGGTAGGATCTTTACGATAAATGTGGAAATGTGTCTTTACAATATGCTTGATAATAGAGAGGTTTCTTGTCAAGACGCATTTTTTCCAAAGGGTCTTTTAAGGGTGATGGTTGATAAGGATTATTTTTGGAAGAGTCTGATGTCCACAGGACTGCTCGGTGCCTATTTTGCACTAATGAGAACAAGAAACCAAACAGTGGGTAGGATTTTGGAAGTTGTTTTTGCTGCGTTGTTATAGGAAAATTATAGTAAAGATATAATAGTGGCATTTTAGACATTTACATAGTTAGACTAAGGGCAGTTTAGTCATTTTTATTAAATGATTAGGAAGCTGGTAAGGTAGTTAGAAAGTTAGTTACAATTAAAGGGGTTAAATACTGTGTAACAGATTGAGAAGAGGCATCGCATCTTGTAAGAATCAATTTCTATCAATAATTCCAATTTCTATATTCTTTCAACTCTAGTTCTCAAGCTTAGTGCACATCTGCTCAGGAATTGTTCTTCATCTTCGATTCCTTAGTTCTGTACTGTTAGAGGTCTTGACGGAGCTCACTTTATTAGTATTAGAGCGAGGCGAATTGTGCCCAGAAACATGCTGGAAGCAAGCACTAGAAATGGATAAATGAGGCGTGAGATGGATGAACTGCGCAAACAAGCGCGCATGTAGGGGGACGCGTTGGGAGAAATCAGACAAATGTTAGTAGCGAAGTTGACTAAAAATGGAGTTCTGGCGACTCAAATGACCCAAGAGATAGCGGAAAATGGGGGAAATCATCCACAAGGTAATAACCCTAACCACAATGGTATATATCTGCTATTTGACTTTCCTAGATTTAGTGGAGAGGATATTAATGGGTGGTTATACAAGGTGGAGCAATTTTTTGATTATGAGGGAATTGCAGAAGAAAATAAGGTCCAAACAACTTCCATTAATATGGAAGATAAGGCCATACAGTGGCACAAGATGTATATAAAGCCAAGAATGGGAAGATTTCCTAATTGGGAAGACTATGTGAGGGCTGTGGACCTTCGATTTGGAAACATTGAACATGCAGATCCTATGGCTGAGTTGGTAGCCTTCAAACAAACTGGGGTGTTCAGGAGTTTTTGGATAAGTTTTATGAGTTGTTGAATCAAGTAGAGTTAATAGAGGAACACTCTATTAGCATATTCTTGGCTAATCTGAAACCAGAAATTGAAGTTCAAGTGAGGATGTTGGGTCCTCGAACCTTGATGAAGGCTTATAGCCAAGCACGTCTAGCAGAATAATCCTTAAAGTTACAATAAGGTCATACTCAAGCATTGGTGAGGAGTTCGAGAGCATTACTTTCTACTCCTAATGGTTCTTGGAATGCATATAATCAAGGGCCTAGTTCTTATCAAGGCGGATGGAGTATGAAAAGTTTTGGGAGCGGGAGAAGCACCAGGTTTGATAACAAGTCTGTTATCCCTTGGTCTATAGAAAGCTAAATGACTGTACTGTGAAGGATAAATTCCCTATACCTGTGATAGAGGACTTCTTGGATGAGTTAGCGGGATCAAAATATTTTTCAAAACTGGATTTGAGATCAGGTTATCATCAAATTAGGATGGCTGAGAATGATATTGAGAAGACAGCTTTTAGGTCTCACAATGGTCATTACGAATTTGTAGTGATGCCATATGGGCTAACAAATGCCCTATCTACTTTCCAAAGTTTGATGAATACTATATTCCAACCTTATTTGAGGAAGTTTAAACTAGTTTTTCTTGTATGATATTCTCATTTACAGACCCTCTTCACCGGAACATTTAGTGCATTTATAGCAAGCTTTTGAAGTATTATAGAAACACAACTTGTTTGTTAAAAGAAGTAAGTGTTCATTTGGGAAAATGGAGGTTGATTACTTAGGTCATATTATTACTCAATCAGGGGTGACTGCAGATCCTGACAAGGTGAAAGTAATGCTGAATTGGCCTATTCCAATATCCAACTGTATATTATTTCTGCTGTTACTTCTACCTTTCTTTTGAAAGTACAGAAGTCTTTCATTGGAGATCCTCAACTACAAAAAGTGCTGACTTAATTACAAACAGACCCCCTTTCAAATCCTACATGCATGCTACAAGATGGAGTTTTATATAGGAAAGGTAAAATAGTGGTAGGCATAGACCCTTCCCTAAGACAGGAGATCTTACAATTTCTACATAGTACTGCTATGGGAGGCCACTCTGGCATGGTTTCCACCTTGTTTAGAGTCAGTGGATTGTATTACTGGAGCTAAATGAAGCAAGATGTTCACAAATTTGTAAAGAGTTGTTAGATATGCCAGAAGTGTAAAGGAGAAAACATCAAATCCCCTGGATTGCTGCAGCCTCTTCCCATTCCTGATAAAGTATGGCAAGACATCAGTTTGGATTTTATTGAAGACCTTCCAAATCCCACAACAAGCCTGTGATCCTGGTAGTAGTCGATCAATTGAGCAAGTATGCTCACTTCATTGGACTAGTGCATCCTATACTGCCTCCACAGTGACAGTCTTTCTTGGATAACATTTACAAAGTTCATGGTCTACCACAAACAATAGTGAGTGACAGAGATGTTATCTTCCTTAGCAAATTTTGGCAAGCCTCGTTTGATGTTCAAGGAGTTCAATTACACCATTCTACTGACTATCACTCTCAATCTGATGGACAAACAGAGATTGTCAATAAATTTCTTGAAGGTTACTTGAGGTGCATGTGTAATGATAGACCCAAAGAGTGGACAACTTGGCTGCCACTTGCTGAGTGGTGGTATAACACCAATTACCACACTGCTATCAAGATGACCCCATTTAAGGTGCTATATGGCCAGAAATCACCACTGGATGTACCTTATATAGCTCACAGCTCCATGGTAGAACAGGTGGACAAGAGTCTGCAGGCTAGGGAAGCAACTATAAGGCTACAAAAACACCATCTCTAGTTGGCTCAATGTCGAATGAAAGCACAAGCTGACAAGAAGAGAACTCCCAGAAGCTTTGAGTAAGGAAACATGGTCTTTGTAAAGTTGCAACCTTATCGACACATGTCCATGAAGGGGCACTTCTATCATTAACTGAATCCCGAGTACTTTGGACCTTTCAGGGTCTTGAAGAAGATTGGACAGGTTGCATATTATTGCATATTAGCTGGATCTCCCACCTAATGCCAAAATTCATCACACCTTCCATATATCCCAATTAAAGAAGCATGTGGGCACTACTCCTGTTGTTCCAGACTTGCCAGTCACTTTATCCACTCATGGCTACATTGCGCTCGAACTTGAAGCTATCCTAGAGGAAAAGTCATTTTCGGAACATGAATGACCAGTCACTCAAGCCCTTGTGAAGTGGTTCAACTGCTCCCCAAAAGATAGTACTTGGTTGGACCTTCATGTTCTTCAGTAGTAGTTCCCTTAATTTAGTTCTTGAGTTCAAGGATTCTTTAGTGGGGTAAAACTTGTTATAGGCAAATTATAGTAAAGATATAATAGTAAAAAATTTAGACATTTTCATAGTTAAACTAGGGTCACTTTAGTCATTTCCATCAAGTCGTTAGGAAGCTGGCAAGGTTGTTAGGAAGTTAGTTAT
Organism: Nicotiana obtusifolia; assembly: GCA_002018475.1. NCBI lineage: Eukaryota > Viridiplantae > Streptophyta > Magnoliopsida > Solanales > Solanaceae > Nicotiana > Nicotiana obtusifolia. The sequence goes on from MCJB01049299.1 coordinate 37,949, forward strand.
AATTAGAGGGGTTAAATACTGTGTAACAGGTTCAAAAGAGGCATCGCATTTTGTAAGAATCAATTTCTGAACTTATTATAGGCAAATTATAGTAAAGATATAATAGTTGAATTGTAGACATTTGCATAGTTAAACTAGGGGTATTTTAGTAATTTTTATCAAGTTGTTAGGAAGTTGGTAAGGTAGTTAGGAAGTTAGTTACAATTAGAGGGGTTAAATACTGTGTAACAGATTGAGAAGAGGCATCTCATGTTGTAAGAATCATTTTCTATCAATAATTCCAATTTCTATATTCTTTCAACTCTAATTCTCAAGCTTAGTGCACACCGTTCAGGAATTGTTCTTCATCTTCGATTCCTTAGGACTGCACTGTTAGAGTTATTCAGAGAGCTCACTTCATGCTTGCTCGATGTTGAACTACTGTGTTTTGAGAAGAACAATTGAAAATAGATGAAGAACAGAAGCAACAGAAATATTATTACTGGGACTAGGAGAGAAAAGAGTAGACTATACATGAGTTGGATGTCCATCCTCATGTTGTACTTGCAAATTTTTCAGTTGGAGGTTTATTTTTGTAGATCTCGTTGACTAACTCGTCATCTCTTAGTTTAATCAATCTTGAGTCTTTCTTGCCTTGGTTGGTTCTCCAATCTTTCGTAGATCAAAAGTCCCCCTCCCCCCTCAAAGTTATATATTTGGTGTATTTATACCATGTAGAAATAAACCAAAACAAAGCTACCCTTTTCTAGCCGAAGTAGGAAACTACTCCGTAATTTTTGAACACCCGCGCCGGGCCATGTGGCGCGCTTGTGAGGACATCTAGAGAGCTCGCCAAAAAACCTGTCATACCACATTTGCACTGCGGCGCCCCATGCAGCGCGGCTGTGCCTTTTTCTCAAAGTAAATTCTCTCATCCAATTTTTAACATCCAGACTTGGTGCTCGACCCTCGAACGTGATCCCCGCTTAATTTCTTCGGTTTCTACTTAAACTTCAAAGCTCCAACTTGTTTGATTTAGCTCCAAATTACCTAAATAGCTCGGAATCATTTCCTGCAAGGCATAAATTACATAATAAGTGTAATTCACTACCATTTAAGCTCAAATACACGTAAAATACAGTAATTAGAGTGCAATATTACTGCTAAAAAATGAGTTTCTAGCCTACCATCACTTGTCCATCTCAGTGAAAGAAATAAGAATAGTCTATAGGCACCAAGAATTTATAAAAATGTGACTAAAACTTTTGTTAAAATGTGAGTATATATACATCGCATGTAGATTTACATGATTTAAGAATTCTCGCATCAATAGTAAAGAGTAAAAACTAAGGTAGAGCTGTAAGTGGTTAAGACGTGAAAAGCTAGGAAAATTTGGTTAGAGCAGAACAAAGCATTAGAGAGAGTGATTCTAACGACGGAAGGCGATTAGAGAGAGAAACCTCACGAGCTCCTCTAATGGCGACGCCGGCCGGTGCGCCACCGGCTGGCGAACCTCCCTCCACTCCCTCTCAACCCCCCACCATAACCCCCAGCAACTCACAACCCCTAAATTGCTCTCACATCCTAAAATCCGCTACACTGAACTCCACAACACATGCAAACCCTAGTTCGAGCTCAATTGCACCGATTCCGTTCAAGAAAGCAACTTTCTTGCATGGACAACCCATCGTCAAATTCACAGAAGCAGAAGTGAGCTGCATGAACTTAATTGAGGGGCTACAGTATGCTGTTCTAGGCAAATTTTCATATGGCTTGCCAGACATCCAAGAACTGAGAAGAATCATCCTAGTCCAGTGCGGAATCAAAGGTGAATGCAACATAGGCTTCTTCCATGATAAGCATGTTCTAATTAGATTAACCTTGTGGGAAGATTTTATCAAGATTACACCGAAAAGCACTTACTATCTCAAAGCTAAAGATGGCTATGAGTACCAAATGCGTCAATTAATATATGATGCTAAATTTAAGCTTGGAGAAGAAACCCCAATGGCAATGGCATGGATATCCTTCCCACAGCTACTGCCCACTTATTTTGTAAAAGAATGTTTGTTTTCTCTTGCTTCAGCAGTGGGTAAACCACTGCACCTTGACATGGCAACTATTAACAAAATAAGGCCTAGCTGTGCTAGAGTAAAGGTTTTGGTTGACCTGTTAGCTAAATTATCAAAGAAAGTCAAAATAGATATTGAAAATGAGGAGACAGGAGAAATCAGAACAGAGTGGGTAAAATCCAGTATGACTACATTCCTAAGTATTGTAAGCAGTGCAGACTACAAGGACATGAAGTAGATGAGTGCTGGAAATTGCACCCAGAACTGCTACATACAGAATCAACTGAACAACAAGAAGCTAGAAGCAAAGGAGAGGAAAGTAAGAAGCAAAAGGGAAAGGAGAATACACCCCTTATGATCCTATCAAGCGGCAAAGTTGTTAGCAATGCAGGCTCCCAGTGGAAGGAGCTTAAGGATAACAGAATGCAAAAACAAGCAAAGTTCAAAGATAAACAAGTTGAAGTTGGACAGGAATTGATTCCAGTTAACATGATCACTCAGCAACTCCAAACTTCCAATAAATTTGCTATGTTGGAATTGGAAAACAGCAATGCCAATACACACAGTCAAAGGGAGCTGATTGCAGAAGTCTTTGGCCAAAAGAACCCTCCTGCAAACACAAGCACAGCAGCACACTTGCAACTAGTTGAAGAACCTACCTGCTCTGCAGCAGCTGTCACCACTCTAAACACATCAATATACAAAAACTCAAAAGGAAGTGCCGATAAGCAAATAGCAAGAGTAGAGAAGCTGATGCACCCCACAGAACAACTGCCAAGCCCAAACATTGCTGAAAGGAACAACAAGGAAAGAGATGTAGAGAAAGAATCAGAGAAAAAGAAAGATATCACAAAAGACTCCACTTGCCAGTGGGTGCAGAAAAACTTCTATACAAATGAGGTCACAACCAACACCTCTCACCAGGATCCACAAGATACCCTGGTAGAAAGGACAATGACCAGGACAACAAAGAAAAAAGCAACAGAAGCAAAATCAGGAAAGATGCTTGAAAGACCACAAGGAAGTCCAGGAAGACTTTGGACTGACCAAATTGAAGTGGATTCAGAGGAAGGTGAAATTCCACAAGAAATGCAAAGTGAGGGGGAAGCAACTGATGAGGAAATAGAGGAGGATGATCAAAGTGAACATGATCCTACCAATGACACTTCCACGGCAACAAAAAACAACAGCAGAGATAAAAACAACCAACTACTATTGATTATACATATCTAAGGGTGTTAAGTGGTCCGGGCCCAGCCCGGGACCGCGGGCCAAACGAGCCTCGCGGGCCGGTCCAAACGGGCCTGGGCCTTAGTGGTGC
>MCJB01049300.1:3982-42951 GCA_002018475.1 Nicotiana obtusifolia
GGGGGGGGGGGGGAGGGGATAATTCTTATACAAGGTAAAATATCCCTTGATTTACTGATTTCAACGGTCTCGTTGATTTCCGCCGTGATTCCCGCCGAGATATTTACGTATCACGGGATTTCGGGTCCTTCCGTTACGCATATCTGATAATTTTACCCTAGGTCATTTCCCATAATCGACCTCGACAAACATCTCAGGTACCATGGCTTCGAGTTCCGATTCGATGGTGCTCGGTCTCGACCTTCAATCCTTGATGCCTCGATCCCGACCTGCCGAGCAGTAGTTATGGTTGATACCAACCATATAAATTCGAACCCGATTTATCCCTACACAAGCGGTCCGAGTTCGACCGCATACACGCTTATAAATAGTGGAATATACAGTTCATTATATGGGTTATAATGTTTGTGGTTGCAGAGGAGGATTCAAAATTTTAACTTTAAAATTCTTTGGATTAAAGCTACTTACATTTGCAGTGTTTCTTTTGCCTTAATCTTTTTTGTTGTTTTTATTTACTGAATGTGATTGTTTTGTAATTATCCAAAGGTAGCGGTTAAGGCTGACTTGAATGTTCTGCATATATTTGTTAGCGTTCTGTTTTTACTCTCTGCAGTAGGGAAGTGTTCATTGGGTTCTTCTGTTTTTCTATTGATTTTTCATTCATTATCCTGAAAAGTTAAGTCGGAAATTCGCTTGTAAAGTCTATCCTCCAATTTCTTTTCTTTCGTTGTATTCAATGCTTGAATTGTCTCCAATGTACAGTTCAAGTTTCCAATAATTCTGTCTCCAGCTCTTGCTGGCATGACTTATTGTTATTGAACTAGTAATATCTTTGTGGTACTTGCTTACAAAGCTAATGCAATAGCTTAAGCTCAGATACCATGATATTGAGCATCTATCTCATTGTTTAGTTTCAGAATTAAGTAACCTATGTAACCATAAAATTCGTCCAGTTTTCCTCTTCTGTAACATTCTTGTGTCTCCCAAAATTGATCTGTGAGATCACAATCATCTGTGGAATAAATCTTTGTTGCTGGTTTCTCGTTAGACATGTTTTTCTTCTATCTGAAACTTCTCTTGCAACTGAGTGAGACAACCGCTTTGACTAGGTTGGACTTGAAGGGAAGAATGTTCTGCTAATATGTTCTTTACTTCATGGCAAACGACTGAGAGATATCTCATGTTCTACTAACATTCTTTCCTATAGCCAGAAGATACATTTCCTACTGGAGATATCTCAAACACTGCTAGTGAATCGTGTAGGCGTGCTGAGAGGAAAAGCTGTCGTAGTAACATACACATGCCACAAAAGAGTGATAAGTCCTTCGTGAAAGTGCCAAATAATTCAAATGTCTATGCAGCTAACAGTGCTGGAAACCTGAACAGTCACTCTGGGAAGGAAAACTATCAGCATATATGGCAAAGAATTCAGAAAAAGGACGCTAATGTAAGCAACTGTGACTTGAAAAACTCAGACTTCCCGCAGGTTCATGATGGGTTAAATGATGATACCTTGAAAACAAATCTTCCTATTTTTGTTAATGGTATTTTATCATCGAAATCAACATTTACAGATCAGGAGAAAATCAAATTTCCGACAGACCTCAGTTGAAATAAGAGTCCAGGTTCCCTACAGGATCATGAAAGTAAGTATGGGAAAGGATCTCCTGACAATGGAGCTTGTTTGCATTGTACCATGCAGTCAAATGGTGCAGCTGGCTGAATAGCTGGGGATAAAAGCTTGGGAAGTGCTGCAGATTCTCGTACTGAGACTAGTAATCTTAAGATTAAATATCAGAAAAAGAATGTTCAATATGTGTCTTCCCAACCATTTTCAAATCCTTGTTCCTGTAACATGGAGGCAAGGGGAGATGTCCCGGTCCCAATTGCTGTTTCCATTGTAGATAATAAAATGGTGGAGGATGGTTTGAACTTGTTATGTAGATCAGCGAACTTGCACAACCGAACAGAGCAACTAGCTTCTAAATGTCAACCTCCTAGTTCGTCTTCTCTGAACGTGGTAATAAATGCAGGTCAAAGTTTAGAAAATATAAAAGCTTTACCAGGTGTTACTCAGTTTAAGAAGTTGAGAAATTGTAACATGTGTACTACTACAGAGGAGCACTACAAGAATGCTACTTCTTCAAAGTTGTTGATTCCTGGAGATAAAGCCCGAATATTTTCTAGTCTTCAAAATGATTTCAAAAGCATTTGTTGGGCAGTGACTGAGGCCCACAGGGCACAACTAGCCTCTGAAGCCATTGACTTGGGTAAGGGATATCCTGTTGCTGAGTTTGAGAAACTTATTTATTTTGCCTCTCCAGTTGTATGTCCACATATCCGGACTTGTGTGGCTTGTCTCCGTGGTCAAGGTGCACCTCTACGCACGCATGAGATACCGAATGTCTCTTTGGGAACTTGTGGCAGTGGTATGAGAAACATGGAAGCTATGTTTAGAAGTAAAAGCGGAGGATCATAGAAGTTGTAGACAATGTGGGATTCATGTCTTAAGTTCAGTGCATATTTTCTTCCACTTTTATCAGCCGTTCAGCTCTTCAAGTACCATAGGACTCATACAAGCTATAAAGATAATGGAAATCCGGGGTCGATAGATGTGGTGGACTCTGGGATAAATAAAATATCTGAGGGTTCACCTACGGTAGACCTTCGCACAATACTTTCTGTACATGTACCTCAACCTCGTGCTGAGGACTCAAGCTCTTCGCAAAATAGGAATGTCGTCTGTGACTCCAGTTCATCTCCAGAGTGCAGCGATACAGATTTCCATCACCCACCAGTTGAATTTAAGTTGTCTGATGATAATGTGGAGCTTCTGTTTGAATATTTCGAACGTGAACAGCCTCAAAATCGTAAACCTTTATTTGAAAAGTATGTGGTACTTATGTTGTTTCTTATCATTTTGTTATTTGTTAGCATTTTAAGTAATGATCAACTTTTCACTGTAAATTTTTCATACAAGTAAGTCAAAGTTAAAATATTTACAGGAGATGTCCTCCTATAATCAGTGATAAATGATGTTTCATATAATCAGTATAATTTATCACTAATCGTGGTAACTTCGGAAAAATATGATGACCAGTCCATGTCCTCCTACTATGCAACATTAGCCCTTCGTTTGGATGATAGTCATTTTGTTTGTGTCAGGCACTTCAATTCGCTGCGAAGATGACTTTCTTCTACTCTCTATTTTAGGATTCAGGAACTTGTTGCTGGTAATTTGCCTCGAAGTTCTGGAGTTTATGGAGATCCATCCGTCCTACAGTCCACTGGCTTACCTGACCTGCACCCTTATTCATGGTTAGTATGGAAAAGGCTTCTAGTAGGGTTGTGTTTAAGTTTTTGAATGTGTGAAGCACAATGCATGGCTGTGGTACTTTTTGGAAAAAGGAAATATGGGGAAAGAAGTATGTGAAAGTATAATCATCTGTAAGTTGTAGAAGAAGGATCTAATGGTGCTTTTGTATTTGCAGGTTTTCTGTCGCATGGTACCCATTTATAAGATACCAAACGGTAACTTGTGTGCTGCTTTCTTGACTTATCATTCACTTGGCCATTATGTCGGCAGAGGCCATACACTTGAAGCCCGTCATTTGGATGCCTACATAGTTTCTCCAGTTGGGGAGCTACAATGCTCAGGTTTGATATCAAAAGTTTCTTATTTAACATTAATATATATATACACACACACACACACATATTCTGAGATTGCCAATGGGTCTTTGGCATGTTACTGCAGATAGTGGCTATGTCTATACATAATCAAAATTGTCGATGTACTTAGTTTGCATTCACACTGCTTTCTTTACCTTAATGACAAAGTTTCACAGAACATGCTGAAGTAGTTTGCAAATGAAAATTGATCCCTTTTCTGACATAATAACAAATAAAAACATTATGCTTCGAATGATAATTATTATAAATATATAAAAATAAAGCACCTGAATCTTGGGTGTACATAGAACTCAAAAAAGACATAGGGAAGTTACAGCTGAGGCACAATTTGCACAGGTATGGGGATTCTTCCTACTGAAATCTGGCACGATAAGTCTTTAAAGCACTGCTAAGAAAGAAACATATTTTGCTAAATAAAGTCAATGGAAAACCAAGTGTTTGCTCACTTAGATCAAGCAACTGCAACTTTAGACTAAGAACTATATGTATAGCTAACTCAGCCTCAGTATACTCGGCACTGCATGCGGCCAAGTCTAGAAAGAAACATATTTTGCTAAATAAAGTCAATGGAAAACTAAGTGTTTGCTCACTTAGATCAAGCAACTGCAGCTTTAGACTAAGAACTATGTATATAGCTAACTCAGCCTCAGTATACTCAGGCACTGCATGCGGCCAAGTCTTTGCGTTTTGCCTTTGATTGCATTTAAGTCACAATTAATACTATTTGTATAGATACTATAATACCTAACTCTTACTTCAATTCACGCATGTAGATGTGAAATACACAACGATGATATTGTATTTCCTTCTTTTTTTATGAATGGTGAAACTAGGGTGAACCTGGTTTCAGCCAAGGCACTCTGCAGACCACCTGAAAGAAGTGACCTTGGATTCAGATCCTTGTTCAGTTCTACGAGATCGACTAATAACATTAGAGCGGACTGCATCTCTTATGTCACGAGCTGTGAGAACGAGTGGTACAGAAACACTTGTAAACAGGCACCCCGATTATGAGTTTTTCCTGTCCAGACGACGTGAATTGCCTTGATCTATCATGTTGCTCAACAATATTTTTATAATTCTCATCAAAGTTTTTTCGGGCGTTTCCAGCTTCCACCATAATCTGAGTCCAGCTATGAGAGGCTTACGTCCATCTCAATATTCTTAAATTTCTGGTTTGGAGATTCTTGTATTGCGTTGAAGTTAGGCACTCTCTTTACAGTGTAGTAGCATGTTATAAGGATTCCATTTCTGGATAAAAATAGTATTTGCTGGTAGTTAATTCAGAGATAGCTGATAATTTTAGCTTGAGAGGTTTGTTATTTATCTGTGTATATGATACACTACTCTGCCTGTTGGAATCGCATCCGGCAGCTAATACCAATTTTACATGAATCTTTTATTTTCTGACATACATGATACAGATGTAGGTACTTTATAGGAGGGGTGGGAATAGTTTAGGCAAACTTAAAATTCAAACCGAAATTTAAACATCTTAGATATCCGAAAATTTAAACTTTTTATACTTTTTCATGTCGAATATTTATAAGTTCAATGCTCCACCCATTAAACTTTAGGTCACATATTCAATACTATTTACTAAGTTCAATATCGATACCCTGCTAAATCGAATATAGGGTACTTTTCATTCTTACCTATGCTAGCTTTCGTTTTTAGCGTTTGTGAATACTGAAGGTTGAAGTCGCGTTACTATCTAAGTTGGCATGGTCTTATTATGTTCCCCTTGTTATTTCATAGGGTTTTCTTAATGCATTTGTTTCATTTCCTTAATAATGATTTATTGCTTGCGTGAGTACTTCATTTGGATGATTGTAGTGGGAAATGAGGAACTACTAAGTTAATTTGACATGAATACTTTACTTGGATGTTCTTTTTTGTACGAAGAACAAAGAAGCTCAACTTATCGGCTCAAAATTGAAAATCTGGAAATCCAATTCGATTAATCTAAAATTGAATTTTAAAAATCCGATCAAATCCATTCTTATTTTGATTGGATTTGGGTTGTAATTTCTTTAATTCGAAAATAAAAATTCAAACAAAAGTTTTCGTATTTAATCTGAACTGCCCGAATGTTCATCCCTACATTATAAACCCCAAGGGGGTGGTTAACAGTCAAAGTATTGGATAACGCCAAGAAACAAGGTTCGAATCTTGAATAGTTTTTACTCATCTGCTTAAACTTTGGTGAGCAGAATTATTTTATTTGTTCGTTCCTACGCTAACGAAGGATAGTGGAATTTAGTGGATTGATTGAGATGGGAGAAAGTTGAGTTGAACATCAAAATTATAGAAACAATTTTTATAAAGTAAAATCCGGAAGTAGGAACTTGAATTCTCTGAATAACTCTAAACTTTGTGAAATGTCAGATTCTTGTAGTCTTCTGATTTTATTCAGCCGGATAATCATTATTAATTCGTTGTCTATCACTAACTGGTTCTGTTTACCTTTGTATATTTCAAGATTTAAGTTATTCAGTAAAGAAATATAACACTGGCTATCAATGCAATTTAACTGACTGTAGTGGGCGGTGACTTTATTTTTCCGCCTGCCATATCAGTCGTGTTATAAAAAGTTATCTGTTACTGTAGGTCAATTTAATTTGATGGTATAAGAAATCAACACAGGCAATGTAGAAACGTATAAAAGAAAATTAGCCACAAGTACGTTTTATTAGTTTTCTATTTTCTATATATCTTTCTGATGCTTTTTAAGTAGTTACCAAAAAGAAAAAAGGAAATATCTATAGTATGATCATTTGGAAGCGAATCTATACATAACCAGAAATGGAAATATAATAACTGATGGAGATTTTCCGGTGGACACAGACATGTATAAATACCCACTCTTTGTTCTAAAAGAAAATGTCAATGAAAGGAAAAATGAGTTTTGCTAAGAAGGTGATGGTGATTTTTCTACTTATGGTTATTCTGGCTATGCTGGAAGGTGCTCAGGCTGATCTGCCAAATTGTTGCCTGTATGACCCTTACTGTTGTGAGACCTCCCTTCAGAAAGGAATACCAAGGCATAGCCATTGGCAAGTGGGATTTATTCAACCAAAGACATAGATCCTCTTCGTTTCTTAAAGAAACTATATGGACATGGATCTTTTTGTTCTGAATAGAACTATTATGAAATTTTAAATAAAGCTTTTAGTAATCTTTTGCGGTTTATTTCTCTTATATTAAAATAGATAGAGCTATTTTCTCCTATCCATGAACACAAACACACACACACATATATAAAGCCCATCAAGTCACCAACAATCTTTTCAAATATGTTCAAGCAATGAATTTCGGTAAGTTTAATGAGGAGCGTAATACTATTACTCAATTTCAAGCAAATTTGGGTCAGCTATATAAATTTTTATGCATGATAGAGCTCGAGTTAGGCACATATAAAAATAAATATAAAAATATTAGAATATGAATCTCTAAAAGCAAAAGAGTCTATATTCCTAATTAAATGGTATCATCTATAATCTTTTTCTTTTATTGTGGCATATTGTATGCTAAATCTGCATGGATTCTATGAGAAATCAAGTCTCTCAAGACAACGTCATTTCATGTGATTTAGGTGTACCATGTTCCCTCTTAACACTTGTCACGATCCGAAATTCTCACCTTCAGGATCGTGGTGACGCCTAACATTTCACTTGCTAGGCAAGACAACGTTAGAAATAGTTGTTAGCCATTTTTAATAATTCAATTTAAATGATAACCAAGAAATTGAATAAACTGAAATAGAGTGATTAAACTAAATTAACAGCGATATTCTTGTACAATACCAGAACTGGTGTCACAAGTACACGAGCGACTAAAGTACTACAAATAATAGTCTGAATGAAAGCATAACTGTCTGAAACGAAATAAATAGCTAGAGTAATGCAGAGGGGGACTTCAAGGCTGCGAACGCTGAGCAACTGTACCTCAAGCCTCCGTTGAGCACCAAATCCGAGCAATCTACTAACCGCCGTTAGAACCGACTCTAAAAGCTGCACAAGAAGTGCAAAGTGTAGTATGAGTACAATTGACCCCATGTGCTCTGTAAGTGCCGAGCCTAACCTTAACAAAGTAGTGACGAGGCTAAGGCGGGTCACTTACAATAACCTATACGCAGTATAATAATAATAACAATAGGAAAGGAAAACAGGAAATAACGACAAAGCTATTAACTGATGAAAACAAACTCAATCCTCGAGATCAGTGAATCCAGAAATATCAGTCTACAGAATATCATATGAAAATACTGAAAGCTAACATAATACAACAATGAGTAAAACACACACAATCCATTGCGGCATGCAACCCGATCCCACCGAACAAACACAATCCTCTCTTATTTCACCATGTCAATATCAAGAATAACATGTAAAATCCGTTGCGGCGCGCAACCGATCCCACCATATAATCAGAATCAATATCATAATCCTCCCTTATTTCACCATATCAATATCAAAATCATATATAAAATCCGTCGCGGCGTGCAACCCGATCCCACCGTATCAATCAAAATCCTCCCTTATTCCACCATATCACAACCGTTGCAGCGTGCAATCCGATCCATAAATAAATTCAATAAAAGTAATCAATCCTACAACTCAATTCACAAGAATCTCTACGATTAAAGAATGTGAAAGCAAAGCAATAAAGGAACCTCCTACCAAATCAACGAATGCTACAATTAATACAAAGCAACAAGGCAAGTCAAATATATGACAGTTAAAGTGTAAAAGTAAGAAAATGAAGGCAAGTAGAGATTAATCATGGAAGAAACAAACATTTCAATACAAGAGTAATTAATGAAAAGTAAAAAGTTACGGCATGGAAAGCAATTAACGCATGTAATAGTTAAGACATGGAATAAGATAATTAATTAAATACGGGGAAGCATGGAAACAATTATTTTGACGAAGTATATACACTCGTCACCTCGCATATACGCTGTTACTCATGTAATTCACATAACATATAGTTCATGGGTTTCTAATTCTCTTAAATAAAGGTTAGACACAACACTTACCTAGCTCCGTAAGCAAACAAAGCTTAAGCGGGGCCTTTCCTCTAAAATTCACCTCCAAACCAATATAATCTAACCAAAATCGGCTTAATATCAACAAAAAATGCTAGGGAAATCAATTACAATACATAAAGCTAAGATTTTTACGCTTTTCCAAAAGTCAACCCTGGGCCCGCTTGGTCAAAACCCGAGATTCGGAACAAAACCCAATTATCCATTCACCTCGAGCCCAATTATGTGATTAGTTTTGAAACCCGACCTTAATTTGAGGTCTAAATCTCAATTTTAAAAAATCTCTAATTTCTACACAAATTCTTAATTTCTACTATGAAAATTATAGATTTAATGTTGAAAACACTTGGAAAGTAATGAGTAATTGAAAAGAAATGGATACTAAAGTTGCTTACTAACGTTTTTGGAAAGAAAATCCTCTTAGAAAATTGCCTTTAGGGTATTTAGGGTTGAGAGTTTGTAAGAAATGAGCTAAATCCAATTTTCTCAGCTTTTTGTCCAGGTGCAGATGTTGCAACTGCAACCTGGGGTTCGCAAAAGCGAACTCCCCACACCTCTACTGGCATCCGCAGATGCGACGCTTTGTTCGCAAATGCGAACGTGGGACCTTCCGCAAATGTGACCACTTTGATAGTAAATGAGAACCAGCTCTCCCCAGCACCCCATCACAATTGCGAACAATCTGTTCGCAAATGCGAACCTGACAGGGCTCATCCTACTATCGCAAATGTGACTCTAAACTTGCAAATGCGAGAATTAAGACCTGTGCAAAAAAACCAGCAGACTCCTAACTCTATCAAACACTCCACTATGCGCCCGAAACACACCCGAGCCCTCGGGCTCCAAATCGAACATGCACACAAGTGTAATAACATCATACGAACTTGCTTGCGTAATCAAATCACCAAAATAACATCTAAATTTACGAATCAATCCTCAAAACAAATGAACTTTCAAAGTGAAACTCAAGAACACTAGAATCACGTTTAAGTGTCCGAATCATGTCAAATCAATTCCGAATTGGACCAAATTTTACAGACAAGCTTTAAATAGCAATACAGAACTATTCCAAGTCTTGACGTCAAATTCCGAACCCGTTAGCTAAGAAGTCAATGGTGAAACCTTGAAATTCTTCAACTTTTAAAAATGCTAGTTTTCGGCAAAATGAGCCAAAACAAGTTAGGGACTTCCAAATTCAATTCCAGGTATACTCTCAGGTCCCATATCACGATACGGATTCATCGAGACCGGTAAAATATTTATCCGAGTCCGTTTACACAAGATGTTGACCGTAGTCAACTCAAGTTATTTTAAAGATAAAAATTCACATTTTTTCACAGATTTTTTTTTCGGAATAAGATACGGACTGCACATGTAAAATGAGACATGCTAAACGGAGCTAATCGAAGTCTCAGAATACAGAAAGGAAGGTTAAAGCTATAAATGACCTGTCAAATCATCACAACACTTCACTCATATGATTTCACCTACAGATCTGTAACATATGAAGGTTGACGTAAAATATGACTAAATAATACGATCTTCTCTCATTTCATACTTGATGTGTGGTACTTGCACTTTCTGTCAAGTATGATCATTTTTAATTTTATCTAATCTATTGTAACTGAACATCAAACATCTTATGACTCATCTTGTTCATGTGTACACCTTTAGTTGCCTAACATTCATTCTTATATAACATTGTTTGTCTTAGTAACTATTTTGTAGAACTTATCTTTCCTTTTGGTAAACATTCATTTATCACATAACACCCATTATCACTTTTTCATTTTAACCATCCTATTATATTTTCTGTTTAACATCTTTATCTATAAGACATGCCTGATTTTCTTAAGAAACTTAGGGCCAGTTCAACCAAACTGCATTAGGGTGACTTCAACGCTGATATGGTGTTCGGATAATGTGCCATTTGTAACAAATATTTGTGTATGATAACATCTTGTGCCCTCTCATTGTTCACATCCAGTGACATCCATATTGAAGACGAAGATTTTCTTTTTGGTAATTAATTTTTTTATTAATCACCAAGTGAGAATACTATAAATCAAGCTCAATCATACTCGACTAGCTACTCCTAGTACATAAGTATCTCTATGCTATTTTCTACATACAACCTATTGAACTTACTTGAATACCAATCTGGTATGCTAAATATCAAAGTTTAGAATTGCAATTGATGTAGTCGACTTCTAAGCACTCTTGTCACTCTAATGTTGCATGCACAAGCGGTTTCTCTAGCCATGTTCTCATAATTCCCTGCCACTCCTTCGAAAATTCTAGCATTGATCTCCTTTCAGATTGCATCGACATACTCAGCGTAAGTCATTTTAAGGATCCTAACCATATGTGATCTCCCTTTACTGTGAGGTATATACCAGTTTACTGTTGCCATGTGCTAGTACAATCATTTCGAATCTGCAGCTATGTCTTTAGCCTGGTCCATATCTCTTTGGAAAAAGCACTTTCTCCAAACAGGTAGTTTCGAGTCTCAACAGTTTCCTGACATAGTACACATGTTGGATTCATTTGCAGTCCCTATTTAATCAATTTATCAATAGTTAAAAGCCTCCCATGACACTGAAGCCACATTGTAAATAAAGCTTTGGGTCTTGCTATATTTTGGAACATTAAACATCTTAATTCTATCTTTATATAAGTTCCCAACAACTGTAGATACATTTTCCTAATCAGACTTTTCTGTTGGTTCAAATTGTGCATTTAATTAACAATATCCCTTGCTCCTATTATCTTTCTCACCATCCAACTGGCTTGCTGGGGAATAGTCATACTTATCTAACTTATTCCCTTTGGTGTAATAAGCATGCATGCATTTATTCATATATTATTTTCTTTGTGTGTTAAATCCAATATCTTTTTGCAATGACTGCTTTATTTCACAGTTGTAAGTTGGTCAAGTTGTATGCTCCCACTGCTTTAGCAAGACATAGCTTGTCCTACGCTGTCAAAACTCTTTTGGTAATCACATTACTTCCTGACCATAAATAGCTTCAGCTGTAAGCTTCTATTATCTTCATAACCTTGGCCTTTAGAATGAATAGCTGAGCCCAATAAGCATGTATATCAAATAATACTATTTGCACCAATTGCACTCTTCCTGCATAATTAAGAAAGTTTCTTGGCAGTCCAGGAAGATATCTTTGTCACGACTCAAATCCCACAAATGGTCGTAATGGCACCTAACTCAAATTCGCTAGATAAGCCAACATCTAAAATTAACCAAAACTAGATAAATACAGGATACATTGCTATCATGATATAAATTAAACATAACAAGTATCACAACATCAACCAAAAATACTATAATAATCTTCCAAAATCCGATAGTACAAAGTCATGAGCTACTAAGAAAAATATAATCGGGACCCACAAAATACAAGAGTACTATCTAAAAGTATCTCCATGCTTTTTCTACATGCAGTCTGTTGACCTTAATCGAATACCAAGCTGGTACGCTAAATATCAAAGTTTAGAATTGCAATTGCTGCAGTTGACTTCTAAGCACTCTTGTCACTCTAATGTTGCATGCATAGGCGATTTCTCTAGCAATATTCGTAGAATTCCTTGCCACTCCTTTTGCAAAGTTCCACCATTCCTCTCCTTTCAGATTGCATGGACATACTCAGCATAAGCCATTTTAAGGATACTAGTTATATGTGATCTCCCTTTAGTGTGAGGTATCAACTAGGTAAACATCTGTTGCCCTGGTATGATCATATCGAATCTGCAGCAATGTCATTAGCCTGGTCCATATCTCTTTGGAAAAAGCACTTTTTCCAAACAGGTGGTTTCAAGTTTCAACAGTTCCCTCACATAGTACACATGTTGGATTCATTTGCAGTCCCTGTTTAATCAGTCTATCAATAGTTAGAAGCCTCCGATGACATTGAAGCCACATTGTAAATAAAGCTTTGGGTCTTGCTATATTTTGGAACATTAAACATCTTAATTCTATCTTTTTTATAAGTTCCCAACAACTGTAGATACATTTTCCTAATTAGACTTTTCTGTTGGTTCAAATTGTGCATTTAATTAACAATATCCCTTGCTTCTATTATCTTTCTCACCATCCAACTAGCTTGTTGGGGAATATTCATATCATCTAACTTATTCCCTTTGGTATAATAAGCATGCATCTATTTATTCACATATTATTCTCTTTGTGTGTTAAATCTCATTATGTCTTTGCAATGACTGCTTTATTTTACAATTTTAGGTTAGCTAAGTTATATGCTCTCACCGCATTAGGAAGACATTGCTTATCCTATGCTATCAAAATCCTTTTAGTAATCACATTCGTAACGATCTGACCGGTTATTTTGAGTTTTTGTACTTTGTTCGGTAGTTTGAAATTTTGAGTAGTTTCATATGATGTAGTTGTGACTTGCGTATATGGATAGTTTTGATGTTCGTAGGGTTCAGGGATTGATTTGATAGAATAATTCTCAATTTGGAAGCTTTAATTTATAAAAGTTGATTAAAATTTAATTTTTAAGCAAACGACCTCGGAATCGAGATTTGATAGTTTCAAAAAGCTCGTATGATGATTCTGAACTTGGTCATATGTGGGGTTTGAATTTGGATGTTCCTAGAAGGTTTTGGCTCTAATTGTTTAAAGTTGGCAATTTGAAGAATTGAAAAGTTCGTAAGTTTGATTGAAGGTTGACTTTGGTCTTGTAGGACTCGGATTGTAATTTTGAGACCTCATATACTTTCATTTTGTTGATTAGGACTTGTGTGCAAAGTTTGGTTGTAATCCGGAATGTCTAAGTGTAATTTGGACGAGTTGGCGAAGTTAGAATGTTTGGAAGAGAATGATTTTGATCTTCTATTCGCGGTTTTGATGTTATTTGCGGTGTTTTGAGCCTATGTTTAGATATTGTATTTGGACTTGTTGTTACGATTGGACGGGGTCCCGAGGGGCTCAGGTGCGACTCGGGTTGGTTTTAGACCTTTTTGGTTGAGTTCACATTGCTGGTTTTCTAGTGCACCTAATGAGCATTGCGATTGCGCCTGATGCTTCGCGATCGCGTAGTATATTTTGGTAGCTGGGAATTTTTTTCATTGCGTTCATGGTCCTGGAGGTGTGTTCACGATTATGTGGTCGTGTTCGCATAGAGCCGGATCACGTAGGGGTTTGCTGGCATTCGCGAGAGTGGCTCGCCTTCACGATGTTTTGGGCTGTTTTCTTCTGCAATTGCGGGGTTCAGATATGATCACGTAGAGTGCTTTCCTGGGCAACAGTGCTTTGTGCTTCACAGTCGTGGAGTAGTGTGTCGCGATCGTAAATGGGAGTACTGGGTAGACCTAAGTTGCCAATTTCGGGACTTTGTCCATTATTTCATATTCTGGGCCCCAGACTTCGAGAAGAGGATAATTTGAAGAGAAATTTTACTACTACATTGGAAATAAGCAATTTTCACTTGGATTTGACTTTACATATTGATTACCCATGGATTTTTACTCCTATAACTTGGAATTTTGAAAGAAAATTTGGGGGTTTGCCTCCAATTTAAGAGAGTATATTTTTGGGTTTTTGCCATCGATTTAGACCCGGATTTGAAACTAATTATATATTTGTATTTGATAGGTTATGGGTCATCGAATTTTGGTGTTGGTTTCGGATTTCGCGTAGGCGAGCCTGGATTGACTTTTTGAGAATTCTTCAAAGATCGAAGTTTTATGGATTGAGATCACTTCCTATGGCATTGTTTGACTATCTCGGATGATATTTGGCTTGGGTTTATGTGATTGAAGGGCTAAAGTGAGGTTTTTCCGTGGTTTGTGGTTGAAGCTAGCCCAGGAAGAGGTAAGTCTCTTGGCTAACCTTATTAAGAGGGAAACTCTTAGGGTTTTACTTGCTTTCAATGTGTTTAAGGTATTGAGGGTGGTGTATATACATTGTGGCGAGCGTATATGTGCTTACCAAATTTATATCATGCCCAATGTAGAGTTGAGATACTTTATGCCTTGTTTCGACTATGTGCTCATTTGATTCATGATTTGTTTGACTTATATGACTATGTTAATCTCTTATTCATGTTATAATTCATGCATATGATTATAATTATTTACGAAGGCATGAGAACTTATCCTTGATATGTTGAATTACTTAAATTGTCCTTAGTCGCATAGAGATTCCATGAGCACATGTATACATGATAATTATTAAATCCTTATGCATCTTTTATCTGTAAATTCTTGGGCATATGCATATATATCACATTTGGATAATTGATTTAAACTGAGATTTTGGCACGAAAGTCAATATTGTGCAGTTGGAATACAATTATGGCATAGGACATGATGATCGGACATTGATTTACAAGGGATTTATATTATGCCCTCTTTGTGCTTGGATTTGGTTTCCTCCGGAGTAAGGTGATAATCCATGTTACTTTGGACTTTGTGAGCGTGGTTGGTACATGGATTTTGTACCCGATCGATACATAAATTTTGTATCGGATACATGGATCTTGTATCGGGGTACATGGATCTTGTACCGGTTTGAGCACGCATTCATATTCGTGACTCATTTAGAGGTATTCATTTAAATGCTAATTATTGCATGCCATATATATATGCTAGTCGGGATCCTCGACTCAGTTTATTGAAGCATTCCAGCTTTACTTGCCATATTTGAGCAGTGTTATGATTAGCTATTGAATTGAAAATGCATGCTTTATGTCTTTCGACTGCTTTATATCTTGATATCTGGTTATCATGAGGATATTGAGTGTTTCAGCTACATGCTTGTTATTATTTCTGTGTTGTAAGTAATTCAGATGCATCTAGTCTCGTCACTACTTCTTCGAGTTTAGACGTGATACTTACTAGGTACCGAATGTGGTGTACTCATACTACGCTTTTACATATTTTTATGCAGGTTCTGGGTTGGTATTGTTGTACCCTTTGAGCCGATTAGGAGTGTGCTATTGGAGAATTCGTAGTGAGCAACCATTTTGTTTTGATCCGCAGCACATGGGGTCCCCATCCTTATTTATCTCTTTTTTTTCTCTCACAAACACTTGTGTTCATATATTCAGACTTGTACTTATTCAGTAGTTGCTCGTGTACTTGTGTCACCTAGTTCGTGGGGGCTATACTGTTTTGGTTGTGTTTAGACCATGTTATACATGTTTCAAAGATTTTACTGCTTTGAGATTTTTCCAACTTTTATTATGATATAACTCTGCTAACTAAAGAAAATTGGACTTTATTATGATACCTGTGAGTTGTCTTACTCAGCATGTATGACTAGGCGCCATCACGACCTGAGGTGGGGTTTTGGGTCATGACAAGTTGGTATCATAGCTCTAGGTTTATATAGGTCTCACGAGTCATGAGCAGGTCTAGTACAATCTTATGCTTCGGTACAGAGACATTTGTACTTATCTCTGAGAAGTTATAGCATGTTAGAAAAAGTTTTCTTTCTTGATTCCTTATCGTGCAACTCTATATCAGCTTGAAGCATATATCTTCAGTTCCCTCCTATTTGTTTGTACGCGATGTTGAGTATTCGTTACTAGTTGTATCCGGCAATTTATGGTGATGTTGCACCTATGGTATGGGATATTTCTCCCCTATGTATAGGGCTGGCTACTATCATCATATTGTGGAGGGGTTTCCATCTATAACCGCCCCAGTGTTGGTGTTGCCCACGGGTTTTGGGCCTTACATAGTATATTGTGATGCTTCACGTGTTGGTCTTGGCGTGGTGTTAGTGTAGAGTGGTAGGGTGATTGCTTACGTATTTCAACAGTTGAAGCTCGCGAAGGGAACTATCTGGTTCATGATTTGGAGTTGGTATTTGTTCCAATGATGGGAAGGAATTTGGCTATGGAAGTTCTGACCTTGGTATATAGAATTGTGAGATTGAGCATTTCTGAACATAGTGGAGGTTTTGCTTGTGTGGTTGCGCGGTTGTCATTGTTTGAGCGCATTAGAGCTATTCAATGTGGTGATCTATATTTCCTTGTCCTTTAGGGATACAGTGTGCAGGGTGGTTCTAAGGAGGTAGTCCTTAGTGAGATGGTGTATTTGTGACTTCAGGGTCGGATTTATGTTAGCAGTATTGATGGTTTGACGGAGATGATCATTGAGAAGGTTCGTAGTTTGTGGTATTTTGTTTATACGGATGGTGTAGAGATGTATCGTGATTCAAGGCAGCATTATGAGTGGCAGAGGATGAAAAAAGACATTATTAGGCATATCTCGTGGTGTTTGATTGTTAGTAGGTCGAGAATGAGCATCAAAGACTAAGCGGTTTACTTCGAAAGGTGGCTATACCTGCATGGAAGTGGGGGCATATCATTATAGACCTTGTGGTAGGGTAGCCACATGCTTTGAGGAAGGTTGGTGAAATTTGGGTCATTGTGGGCAAATGACTAATTCCGTGCATTTCATTTGGTGATGACTACTTACGTTCTAGAGGGTTTTGGATTTGGTGAGAGGGGTTTGCTTAAGCTACAAAGGGAATTCACCACTTCAGGTATGTCTTTATGCACGTTCGAGGACGAACGTTTGTTTTAAAGAGGGAGAATGTAACAACCCGATCGGTCATTTTGTGTAATTGCGCCCCGTTACCCTCTTTTATGCTCCAAGCAAGTGTGTTTACGATTTTTGACTTGCGGGGTCGGTTAGTTTCATTCCGAGAAGCTTTGGGTTGATATGGACCCTTGATTTTTGACTTAGAAGTTTAAATTATAAAAAATTTGACCAAACTTTGACTTTTGTGAAAACGACCCTGGAACTGTATTTTTATGGCTCTGATAGCTTCGTATTGTGATTTCGGACTTGGGCGTATCCCCGGAATTGATTTTGGAAGTCCGTAGGTTGATTTATGTTGATCTGCCGAAATTAGGCAATTTGAAGTTAAAAAGTTTGACCGTAGGTTGACGTTATCTATCGAGCTCGAAATTTGATTTTGGGACTTAGAAATAGGTCCATTATGGTATTTATAACTTGCCTGCAAAATTTGGTGTCGTTCGGAGTTGATTTGATAGGATTCGGACGTTTAGTTGTAATTTTAGAAATTCTTGAACTTTACCTTGAAATTCATGCGTTTTAGTGTTCAAATCATAGTTTTAGATGTTATTTTTATGTATTGATCGCACGAGCAAGTTCGTATGATGTTTTTAGACTTGTGTGGAGATTTAGTTTGGAGCCCCGAGGGCTCAAATGAGTTTCGGACATGTTCCAGAGCAGTTTGGACTGAAAATTGCAAACATCTTGTGTCTGGTACTCTGGTGTCACAAATGCGAACACCAGGGTCGCATTTGCGAAGGTGATAGAAGAGGATAGTTGTCGCAAATGCAACATCCACTTCGCATTTGCGAAGGAAGTAGAATTTCCCTTGGCTCGCAATTATGAACAATTGTTTTGCGATGAAGGCCAATTCGCAATTACGAAGCCTTTTCTCAAAATTGTGAGGTTGTATGAAGCTCGCAGGGTTCGCAAATGCGAGTCCTGTCCTACAATTCCGAGGGTTTTCAAATGCGAACCATGTGTCGCAAATGCGACATCTGCAATTGGTTAAAGGGCTGGGAGACGGAAATTTTAAACTCATTCTCTCATTTTTGAACCCTAGATTCGGTAGGAGACGATTTGGAGAGGAGATTTTCACCTACAAACCTTGGGTAAGTGATTCTAATCTATTTCTAATCATATTCCATCAACATATCTTAGATTTTAACATCAAAATTATGTGAATCAAAGTGAAAAATTGTGAAACTTTGTCAAGTTTTTGAAAAATAAGAAATTGAGTTTTGATGGTCGATTTCGACTTGGATTTTGAAACTAATCACATATATAAACTTGTGGGGTCATGGGTAGACGGTATCTACCATCGGACCCGGGTTTTGACTGGATGGGCCCGGGTTGACTTTTGTTGACTTTTTGAGAAAAGTATAAAGATTTTAGCTTTATCTATTGAAATTGATTTCCCTAGCATTGTTTGATGATATTAAGTCGAGTTTGGTTAGATTTGAGCCGTGTAGAGGCAGATTTTAAGGTAAAAGTTACTTCCGAGTGTTGATTTGGTCTAGTTGAGGTAAGAATCTTGCATAACTTTGTGCGGAGGAACTCACTTAAGATTGGTATTGTTTGATTCAATTGTGCTAAGTGAAATTCGTGTGCGCAAGGTAACGAGTGGGTATACGGGTTGTACGTAGTGTTTGACCGGTTTAGGCTACTTAGACTATTTCCATGCTTAATGTCATATCATATTCTAAATTTAGTCAATCTATTCTTGCTTGTGTTAGTCTATCCTTACATGCCTTAAACGATTACATTATCACTTGTTCTACATTCTAATTGATAAATTACTTTCAGGCTTTAGTTGAACTTGTTGTCTCTTTAATTTTTACGTGTTATCTCTTTCATTGTTGATTATCATTATTTGGGGTTGTTCATGTTATACCTTCCCTTGTTGATTTCCATCATTCAAAGTCATTGTTACACGTTATCTATTCCATTGTGAGTTATTCTTATTTAGCATCGTGGTTATACATTGTTTCTTATTGTTGAGTTATTGGTGTTGAAGTTGTGAAGCCGTTATCGCGTTGAGGCGAAATTGTTAGTGTTGAACATTTTACATTTATTGTTGTTGTTGATATTCTTGTTGGTGGAGCCGTGGGCTATTGTTGTGGAAACACTGATATTGTTTATTGTTTGCAAGTTATGATATATGGGCATTTGTGGTACGAGTTGTTATTGTGATGTGATATTGGCACGCATGCGACATTATAAGGCTTGGGTTTAATGTGCATGTGGTGGTATAAGGTAGGACTTATGTGCGTGTTGCTTGTAGGGGAACTACGTAAATCCACGCGGCATTATAAGGTTAATAAAGTGCGTGTAGCTATTTTGGAAAAACGATTTTCCAAACCTATTTCAAATGTAAGGCTCAAGCGGGGGTATAAGGAAAGATTGTGATTGAGATTGTGAATTGTGAATACAAGGCGGTACATCGGTTGTGATTCTTGATTTTACGAGGCGGTACCTCGGTGGTGATTCTTATTGTACACGAGGCAGTACCTTCTTTTGATTCTTGTTGTTTATCTCTTTTGCAAGCAGTTTTGGTGGGAACGTTTCTGTCGTTTTGTTCCTCCTTGTTTAGTAGTTGTTGTCCGTACATTGATCATTTTGGCTCTCTCTTTAGTTGCTTTCTTTGTATTACTTTCATGACTAATTTTCGGTATTAACTCAAGTTATTATTCTTGTTTCGTATCAGTTATTTCTTCGTTTTTCATTATTTATCCTTATTAAATTCCTTACTGCTTATTTATATTCTAGTAGGTGTCTTGACCTTGCCTCGTCACTACTCTACCGAGGTTAGGCTTGATACTTACTGGGTACCATTGTGTTGTACTCATACTACGCTTCTACACAATTTTTGTGCAGATCCAGGTACGTCTACTCATGTCGGGCGCTAGAGTTGATTGGAGTTACTGATTGGAGACATCAAGGTATACATGCCCATGTCCGCAGGCCTCGGAGTCACTTTCCCTATTTTACTTCCTGTTGTTGTATTAGATATTCTAGTTTATTCTATATAAAGCTTTTGACTCAATTCCATCGGTTTTGGGAAAGTATTTGTTGAGATTCTATTTCGGGAGTCTATATTAGTTATTTACCCTTGTTTTAGTATTTTGGTTGATTCTTTCTGTCAATTTGTTATTAACTGTTAAGCTTACCTAGTCGTAGAGACTAGGTGCCATCACGACATCTTACGGCGAAAAATTGGGATTGCAACTGCAAGTAGATTATGAACCAAGACTGCAGAGTTTGCCACCTCTCCTACTGCTAGTAGGGGCAGTAGAAAGAGCAAGCTCATCAACAATCACAACTTTACGAGGGTCTGGTTTGAAGAAGACATGTTTAACAAAGAAAATACAGAGGAAAGATAGAAGAAAAGGAATGAATACAGAGAAGAAGGAAGAAGATCTCAAAAAATCAAGTGAGATGAAGTATTTATAAGGAGACACAACCGTTATCAAAGTTGATCATTATGAAGTGTCATAATAGAACTGTCACTTCGTGACTGATGCTGTCGCAGAAAAACCCTAAAGAACGTTGAAAAATTGCAGCACCAATCAAGTTAAGCCACGTGGCATGGGCATTAAATGGATGTGACGTACGTCGCATTGATTCTGAAAAGACCATTATGATACTCGAGAAACGGCGGGCAAGGAATTCCCGCCATAAATACTTTCCACTTCTCGAATATTCAATTGAGAATATTCAGAAAGTGGTGGGTCTATATGTATTAGTGAAAAAAAAGACATGACACGTGGATTATCATCAAGATGAAAAGGCATGGTACGTGGACCATCAATATAGTGACAATTTATTCTTAATTAAACGAGTTAAATATACAAAAAGGCATGGGAGGAACACCCTCCGGGTTACACTGAGAAAAGAATCGAGAAAAGATCGATGAAATTGGACTCGTTATCAGAGATGCTATGAATATGGATATAACTAAGAATTTATAATCTTGGAATATGGATATCAGCAATAATTGATACGAATCTAAAATATGTCGTCTAAATCTGCACCTTAATGCTATATAATAGATTTTTCCAATAGAATATAAGATTTTAATCTCCTTGATAGTGTTCGGAAACCCTTATCTCACCAACATCGAGCTTGTTTGGCCAAATCCTTAAAATTCATTTCTTTTTCTTGGGTTATTAAATAACCCTATATTACTTTTTATTAATTAAAGAAATACATAATTTACATTTCCTTGCGGAAAAAAATTTGTTAGTTAACTGACTTTCTTTGTGTTTACTAAAATATACTTAATATTACATACTTTTCAAAAAGATTTCAGAAAAAACCCTCTTAAACCTTCTAGAGTTTATGTGTTCTTGATGAAAGTAAAAAGGAAGCACGACAACTTGTGAAATTGCAGTAATAAAATTATAAAGTCGAAACAAAACTTAGTTGAAATATTAACTAAAATGATTGAGGACTTTTATTATCACTATTTCTTTATTTTTTAAGTTAAATAAATATGATCAATAATCATCATTTTTAGGAACTCACGTTTTTTTCTTTAACTTTATTTTATAACTCAAATATAATTTGCTAATATATTACTTATGTAATTTTTCAAAAATATATATTTATAATGTAACGACGTGACCCACCATTTTGCTTTTTAGATCCCAGTTCCCCTAATTAAGACTGCCCGTATATGTTTTTCGTATGATAATTTTTAACATGGACGTGTGTTCAAATCGAATTTCGGATAACCCGGTAGCATTTCAGCGCTTATTATTGAAAGTTGGCACATTGAAGGTTTTTCAAGTTCTTTAAGTGTGGTTTGGAGTAGACTTTGACATTATCGAGACCCGTATGAATTTCTGAGCCTAGGAATAGTCACGTATGGTGATTTATGACTTGCACACAAAATTTGACATCACACCGAGTTGATTTCATAGAAATCGGACGCGCGGAAGTATTTTTAGAGTTTTTTGAGTTTCGTGTCGAGTTCATGCATTTTGGCATCTGGTTCATAATTCTAGATGTTATTTTGGTTTTTGGATCGCGAGCGAGTCTGTCTTATGATGTTGGATGCGTGAGTGCAATTGGATGGGGTTTCGGGGGCCTCAGATGCGAAACAAATTGGAATCAGACTCGGGTTTAGGCATTGAGGACTGCTGGTGGCTTCAGGTCTGCTGCGTTCGCACCTGCGTGGAATTGGCCGCAGGTGCGAGCTCGCAAAAATGACCCATCAATCGCAGAAACGGCCTGGAGTAGGCTGGCCAGTGGCTGCAGAAGCGCAGTGTTTACCGCAGCCGCGAGCTCGCAGGTGCGAGGAAAGTGGTCGCAGGTGCAGGAAAGGCCAAGAAGGCTTGGGGTCGCAGGAGCAGGAGTTTTTCCGCAGGCGCGAGTGCACAGAAGCGGACCATTTCAGCAGAATGCGCAAATGTGCATGCTTCCTGTAGAAGCGGACTTGGCCAAGCTTGGTGAGAACCGCACCTGCGATGGATTTTCCGCAGGTGCGGCGTCGCAAGTGCAATCCAAGGTCCGCAGAAGCGGAAATTACTGGGCAGTGAGGCCATTTAATAAGAGACTTAGGCAATTTTTCCTCACATTTCATTTGGTCCTGCGCGATTTTGAAAGCACATTTGAGGGGGATTCTCATCAATATCCTAATAGGTAACTCCCACCGATTTTCAAGCTAATTATGCGATTTTAGGTAGATTAAACATGGAAAAATTATTAAAATTTGTGGGATTTGTGAAGAACCTATGGTTTTGGTAAATTTGAGATTTGACCACGAACTTGGTGATGGAAATGGGAACAAATTAAATATTTGAGTTCGGGAGTTCATGGGTAAAAATTATATTCAAAAATTTTCGGAATCCGGGCACATTGGCCCGGGAGTGAATTTTATTCATCTTCCAAATTGAGTTGGGTAACTACTATAAAAACTAAAATATGGACCTTGAGCATATATTTACTAGTTTGTATGACTTTTGATTAGTTTCTGAATCTGCAGCGTCATTTGAAGGGTTCTAGTGAGATTGGAGAGCTGGATTGAAGACTTGGGACCGAGGTAAGTCTCTTGGCTAACCTTGTAAGAGGGACCTCATCCCCTTAGGCGTATTATTGTTCCGTGTTACTTGTATGGGGAGCTACGTACGCACGAGCTGACAAGAGTCCTTGCGTAGCTATATTCCATGATATATCCGGGTAGACTTAAATTCACATTACGCTTTTAATTGTACTCTTGTATTTATCATGCATATTAATTTTCTCGATTAGAGCTGACTAGGGATTTAAGTTTGCAATTAACGAGTTAGCCTTCTTGTTTTCGAAAATTGGGGAATACTTAATAAATTGTGAAAATCCATGTCTTCTCGCCTCGTAAGTACTTTCGCGAGCGAGGTAAATTTCTCTACTCTAATGGGACCGGGCCGTTTGCCTCGGCAGTATGATAACAACACTCTTATTCGCCTCGTCAGTATGATAACACCACTCTTATGGGATCGGGCCGTTCGCCTAGGCAGTATGATGGTAACACTATTCCTATGGGATCGGATCGTTTACCTCGGCAGTACTCAGTACCACTATTCTTATGGGATCGGGTCGTTCGCCTCGGCAGCTTCTTACTTAATAATCGAAATGGGTTCTGGTATGGGTATAATTGTGTTAACACCTTTATGGCCAGTTATGAGATGTTGGAAATGTGATATAGACTCCTGATCTTATTTATTGTGGTTGCTCTTATTTGTTTAATTTATACTTATTGTATACTCTCCATGCCTACTTTATGCACTTATATTATTGTTATTGGCTTCTCGTAAGTGTCAAGTCGACCCCTCGTCACTATTTCTTCGAGATTAGACTAGATACTTATTAGGTATGTGTTATTTTTCGTACTCACGCTACACTTCGGTATTGATGTGCAAGTACTGAAACAGGTTCTACTAGTGGTCACGGGGGCGCGTAGTCGATCATGTACGGAGACTTAGTGGTGAGCTGCTTGCCTTGCCTCGATCCGCAGCACCGGAGTCTCCTTCTACCTTATTTATCATTTCTGTCTATCACTTTCGGATGGTAGTCTTAGTAGTTTTGTATGTTCCCTAGATTTGCTCATGTACTTGTGACACCGAGTTTTGGGGATTTGTAGCATTTATATACTGTTGTGCTCATCATTTCTATTATCGCAGAGTATGTACTTATTATGTTGGCATTTTATTTAAAAAGACTTGTCACCGTTGCATGAAATCTAGTTTAAACCGTTCTCTAAAAAGGAAACTTTCGTATTAATTTGTTAAAGAGTGGTAAATAAATAGTAGTTACACTTTTGGGCTTGCCTAACGGCGGCGTTAGATGCAGTCTCGACCTATTATGGATTCGGGTCGTGACTATTACGATAGGGTACACTCGCGACGCGCGTATCCTAAGACTAGTTAATTAAAGGGGAAGTTATATAATATACTCATTTGTAAAACTCAATTTCATGATTTATCTAAGTTTTGAAATTAGATCAAGTATCCCAAAAATATTACACGATGTACCTCCATTTATTCTGATACATATCACAATATTCTATTTTGGAATGCAATCCAAACCTAACCTACCACAATATTCTAATTTGGAATACAATATCCAAATGGAACATACTATAATATTCTAATTTATAATATAGTATTCAATCAGACATACCACAATATTCTAATTTGAAAAATTTAAACCTAGCTTACCATAATTAATATTCTAATAGAAAAAAAAAATTCTAATGGAGGATACAATATACAAACAAAACATACCACATTATTCTAATAAAGAATATAATATTTAAACAAAATATAATATAATATTCTTATTTGAATACATTATTTCAAATTAAACATCTATAATATTCTAATTTGGAATATAGTATCCAAAAGAAACATACCATAATATTTTAATTTTTAATATATTATCCAAACCAAATATACCACAATATTTTAATTTGGAATATAATATTCTAACAAAACAAATCACAATATTCTAACCAAAAACTCTGCCTATTTAATGTGTGTATCTTGCTGTAAATGTGTAAAATGAAACAACGCAATTATTAGTCTTTTTCCAAAACATCTTTCTATCAACTTTGCTAATTCACCATTCTTTCTTCGATTACTTAGCGAACTTTTTCATTCATCTCTTTTTATTAGATCGAGTTATGTTTTATTATAGAAGAAATCAATGTGTGAGTAGAATTGTATTCAACCATTCTTACACACATTTCTCTTGCATGATTTACTCCACTGAAGCAGGAGAGAACCCACGTTGAAGGGAGGGAGTTCAATTATATGTGCTAAAAATATTTTTCTTTTGTAAATTATATTAAAAAGACAAATACTTTTGCTAATAAATCCGCTTGACAAATGCGAAAGATGTGGTGTATTAGTAGAAAAAAGGCACGACACGTGGACTATTAACAAGATGATAAGGCATGGTACGTGGACCATCAATATAGTGACAAGCGACATTCTTAAGTAGACGAGTTAAAGAATGCAAAAAGGCACGGGAAGAACACCCTCGGGATTACACTAAGAAAAGAACCGAATCTGACAGCTGTAAAAGGAGAAAAATGAGCGGGATGGATAAAGACCATTAAGAAGGGAAGATGCACGAACCTGTCATAAACCAGGAAGGGAAATCGATATATAATTACGGTTACGGAAAATCCTCAGCCATAAATACTTCTGTTACAATTATATATGGTAACAGATAATCAAGGGAATTAATGTCATTAACAAGCCCGAATTAAGTAAAGAAAATATTATAATTATGTGCTCCAATATAAGGACTTAGACCTCATTTGTAATAGCATATGATTTTTTATTGAAGTTTATGCAATCATTCTTTACTTTATTCATAAGGTTCTAACCGTAATTTTTGAAATAATCATCAATTTGTTTCATATTTTCTTTCCTTGTCAATTATTTTCATTAACACTCCTTCTTATTGTTGCTTCTATCACGATAGGGAATTGCTCTATTCTTCAAATTATTAAGAGTGAAGTAAATCTTGGTTATCAGTAACCTGATTTCTTCTTGATATTGACTTTGACCGAGAAATCTATTTTTGGGTTAATCATATGGCACAAAGGTCGAGTCGGTTCAAACATCCCGTGAAGTTATTAGGAGAGCCTATGCTTGCTCAACTTCTCTCCATTTTTTATAAAATTATCCTGATACTGTCTTATGCTTTCTCAAAGATTTCCTTACTGGTTCCTTATAAACCAGGCTTGTTGACACTTCTCCCATATACTCCATGAATAGTTTTCATCAAGTTTATTTTTTATACTTATGTAATAGTTTATGAGTTTTTTAATGTTTAGTTTAAAATGTGAAGCAACCTATTGAAGTTTGAATTTTTATTTGTGCATATAAAAACAATAAGGCCATGTATGTGGTTTACTAGCTAAGTCGTTAATAAAATATATATTTCCTAACAAATTTATGATTTTTTGGCAGAATTTGTTGACTCAAATTTGTTATTTTAGGATATTTTAACTTAGTTTATATTTAAATTTCTTATTTATGTTACATTATGATTTCTGCAGAATGTGGAAAAGTGGTCAATGGTGGAAGAAAGTATTGTGAAACAGAAATCTAGAGCTAAATGGATACAATTGGGCGACTCAAACACAAAATAGTTTTCAGCAGTAATGAAGGAAAGAACCCACAGAACAGATAAAAGAGCTGACAACTCTATACGGAAGGAAGACTAAGGAGCCATCAAAGATCAAAGAGGAGGCCATCCAGTTCTATAAGAGCTTAATGGGATCAGCTGCAGCAAGCCTCCTAGCAGTTAACAGGATTATAATGAAAAAAGGACCAATGCTGAATCAACAACAAAGGTTGATGTTTTGTGCAGAGGTGACTGAGAAGGAAGTAGTAGCAGATTGTAATCCATAAGGGATGATAAATCTCCCCGAGTTGATGGATACAATGTTGTCTTCTTCAAAAAAACATGGCACATCATTGGAGAAGAGGTGACTGAAGCAGTAAGGGATTTTTTCTCTACAGGGAGAATGTATAGAACCATTAATTGAAAGCCATAACACTGATCCCAAAGAATGAAATCCAGCAACAATCAATGAATACAGGCCAATAGCATGCCGCACAGTGTTGTACAAGTTAATCTCCGAGATACTAGCAGTAAGACTACAGAAGGTAATTGACAGTATTATTTGTGATTCCCAGGCTGGCTTATCCCCGGGAGAAAAATTAGAGATAATATCATCATGGCACATGAATTAATCAAATCATATACAAGAAAGCATGTGTAGCCAAGATGTATGATCAAAATAGACTTACAGAAGGCTCTATGCCTCAGTTGAATGGAGCTATTTGGAGCAAATTATGAATGAACTGGGATTCTCTGGTAAGTTCATAGCAAGGGTGATAGAATGTGTGAGAACTGTGAACTACACTATAGTGGTTAATGGTGAACCAACTGATCCTTTCAATGTGCAAAAGGACTCAGATAAGGAGGCCTTATATCTCCCTTCCTGTTCACAATTGCAATGGAATAACTTGAGTCGCAACATAAAGGCCATGACCGAAAAAGAAAGCATTTCATTACAACTCTAGGTGTGCAAAGTTGAATATAACTCATCTCTATTTTGCTGACGACCCGTTGATGTTTTCAAGATGTGATATCTCTTCAATAATTGAAGTGCAACATGGTTTCAACTAGTTTTCAAAGGCATCAGGGTTGCAAGCCAACATAAGGGAGGGCTTTATTTATTTTGGAGGTGTACCACAGGCTGACAAGACTTGAAATTGCAACAAGTGGGGTTCACAAAGGGTGTATTGCCATTTAAATAATTAGGGGTCTCTCTCTCTACAAAGAAGCTGACACTTATACAATAGCAATCCATCATTGACAAAATAGTGGCAAGAATTACATCATAGACAACCAAAACACTGTCATATGCAGGAAGAGCTCAATTGATACAAAGAGTGCTATTTGGAGTTCAATCCTATTAGGCACAACTGTTTGTACTTCCAGCAAAGGTAATGAAAACAGTGGAAGATTTTTGCAGAAGTTATTTATGGTCGGGCAGCAATGTAATAACAAAGAAAACATTGGTCACTTGCGAGTAACTTTGCACCCCAAGAAGTAGTGGAGGATGAAATCAGATAAATATAAGACTATGGAACAAGGCAACTATGATAAAATTGTATTGGGACCTTGCAAAGAAGGAAGATAAGCTTTGGATAAGATGGATACATACATACTATATAAAGGGGCAGCAGATGGAGCATGTAACAGAGCCAAAACTAGCAAGTTGGATGATGAGAAAAATCATGGAAGCAAAGAATAATCTGGAGATGGCATCACAACCTATATGCCCAGGAAAGAGTGTCATTAGCAAACTCTACTTACATTTGCTGGGAGAACTATCTAGGATTCCATGGAAATGCATGATGTTTGGAAATGCAGGAAGACCAAAAGGTCGATTTACACTATGGCTACAAATGCAAAATAGACTACTAACATCAGATAGACTAATTAGATGGGGTATGGATATAGAAAGCAAATGCAGTCTTTGCCAGCAAGCGGAGGATTCTAGAGATCACCTATATGTGAAATGTGAATACATGAAGGCAGTGATGAACAAGCTAATTCAATGGACGCACAGACCCATTCTTAAGGACTCGTGGCACCATTTTAAACAGCCTAACCATTTACCCTCTAACCCTCTCGTTCAGCCCCGAACCCAAATAGCCCCCTGAACCATATAATGGGGTACCTCACTGCCATCTTCGTCTTCACTGCCATCATCTCCCTTAAGTTTTCTCATATGTGTTTGACAGGTTGTTTATAGGTTACATTGTTAGGTGTACCTTCTTGCTTTTTTACTAAATATGTAAATGCCATCATGAGAAACTATTAGAACACAAACTCAGTTCAAATTCACCATTCTTGGAACCAAAATAGTCCCTTTATTGCAATTCTTGAACTTTGGCTAATCTTTAAGTAATATTTTTGATAAATTTCCCAAAGCCGAATCTGATTGTTGGTTGAAATAATTTCTTTCCATGTGCGGTTCTTAAAGATTGGGGAGTCAAAGAGATCTAATGTGTAAAGATTTTTATTCTATTCTTAGATTTAGAGCTCAAAGTCAGCACCTTTGGTGTTTAGATTTCACCATCACTAGTAACTCTCGGCAGTGTGGTAATTTTGTCCTGTTAACTGTAATGGTTAAATCATCTATGAGCAGAATAACAATAATAACAACAAATTCAATATAATCACACGAGTGGGGTCTAGGGAGGGTAATATGTACGCAGACCTTTCCGTACCTTGAAGGTAGAGAGGTGGTTTCCGGTAGACCCCGGTTCAGGGAAAGAAAAAAGAAAGAACAATAACAAGATAAAAGAAAACATATAGTAATAAAAATTACCAATAAGCGAATACAAGATTAACTACTAACGCTACTAGTATGAGAAAAACACAGACTCGACTACCTACTAATCTATGAGCAGAATGTTAGCAGGAAATGGTTTGTTTTATCTGATTATTGGCTTTGCATCATTTATTGCTTTCCGCTATTTGTCCATTGGGGACTTGTGGGTTAGTTACAGTAAAGAAATAGATCTCAGTTTTCTGGAGAGGAATGGGACTCAGTTCTATGCTGATGGTAAAGTTTTTTATGTAAATGGGTGGAATTCTTACTGGTTAATGGACCATGATGCTGATTATAGTACTAGACCAAGAATTAGAACTATGCTTCAAGCTGGTGCAAAGATGGGTCTGTAACGTTTAAAGGGTAAATGGTTCGGGGCTATTCGAGTTTGGGGCTGAATGGGTGGGTTAGAGGGTAAATGGTTAGGCGGTTTAAAATGATGCCATGTGTCCTTAAGAATA
The DNA here is from genome assembly GCA_002018475.1 of Nicotiana obtusifolia. Classification (NCBI taxonomy): domain Eukaryota; kingdom Viridiplantae; phylum Streptophyta; class Magnoliopsida; order Solanales; family Solanaceae; genus Nicotiana; species Nicotiana obtusifolia. The sequence continues at coordinate 34,161 of MCJB01049300.1, forward strand.
GGCTCCGTTAAATGTAGGGATAGAAATATTAAAATGGGTAACATCGAAAATAAAAAATAAAAAATAATATATTGAAGAATAACTATAATTAATTTCTGATCGTGCAGGGACACATCTAGCCCTTCTTCCATAAACTTGTCATTATCACGTTAGTTCTTTTTAGTCCATACCTCCCAAAAGAATGGCGAAGTTCGAAGCTTGGGTTGAAGACTAATTTTCAGTGGAAATATGGACATTGATTCTTCATTCTTAAAAAAATGACATTTACATATTTAACAAATATTTAGAAACTATAACAAAGTAGTAATACAATTTTGTTATAATTAAGAATACTGGAATGAAACAGTCAAAGAAAAAACGTAGATTTTACATGCCGAGCGAGTAGCTTCACTTCACAGTAGGGATGAGCATTCGGGCAATTCGGATTGCATATGAAAATTTTGATTTGAATCTTCGATTTTCGAATTGAAAAAAGGACAATATAAATTCAACTCAAATAAGTTCGGATCGGATCGAATTTTCTAAGTTTAATTTCGGACTAATTGGTTTGGATATTTCAGATTTTTGATTTAGAACCTATAAATTGAGTTGCTTCTTCATAATACAAAAATGAACATCCAAATCAAGCATTCATGTTAAATTGTCTTAATAGTCTCTTATTCTCACTACAATCATCCAAACAAAGTATTCATGCAAGTAATGAAACCATTATCAAGGAAATACAGCAGAGACATAAATAAGGCTAATAAGAATTTAAAATAGTAAAATCATGTCCAAATGGAAAGTATTTTGATAGTACATAGTAATTAGTATTGAATATATAAGCTAATATCTAATTGATGAGGTATTGGACTTACTAGCATTGGGCTTATGGATAATGGATTAATGTCTAATTGGTAGCACCAAATATAAAATGTAAAAATTTCGAATTTTCGGATATCCAAATAATTGAAGTACCAAATCCAACATCCAATAGAAAATTTATAAAATTTTAAAAATTAAATCAAAAACCCAATCCTTAATACGAAATCCAAACGAAAAATTCAAAAAAATTGAATTTGGGTTTGCCCAAAGGGTGCCGGCCCCTAGTTCAGGGGAGTTATACATGCTGGATGAGTGCACTCTAACATGAAATGACAGATAACACATTCTGATCAAAGTACCTCAGCTAAAAACTAACACTAGACAGATACTGTAAAATCACGAATCACCATGCAACCTGTCTTTTACAGCATTATCCGCAACATATGGCTGTAAATCAGTAAGAACAAACCCAGTAATGATGCATACAATGAAAATCACAATTCACAACCCATACTAGAAAAAGATTTCTCCATCATTTTGGTGAATAATATATTGTGTGAAATGAGAAAGTTTCCGAACCTGATCGATGCTACTGCGGCAAGTGCACAGGACAACACATAGGATATCAGATAATAACTAAGTATTCTGAAGATTGTCATATAGAGAATTAACTCGAATTGAATTATCCTTAGTGATGTCAAAAGAAGGAACAGCCAATACCTAATGACACCACACACCAAGGGAGAATAAAAATGTCTGAAATGCAGCAATCTAACAATAGCACACTGGCTTCAATGAAAAGATGCAGAAAGAAGAGCAGCATATGCCCTAAGTTTCTCTCACAGTGTTGCCAAAAGGAATGGCATAGAAAATGCCAAAAGTCTGTTAAGGCTTCAAGCACACACGGTAGCGAAGAAAGGTGCAAATGAATAAAAACTAAAGATATATGTAATACCGGAAAATATATTTATACTATATTAAAAGCACGAAGGCTCTTATCTAGATGTCGTTCGCCTTTTTTACTCTTTAAAAATATATTTTATATTGGACAAAATAGTAATTTGCTTATCTTCCTAATATTTAGGACTTCTAAATCAACTAAGATTTTATTTATTATATCTTTCCTTATTTGATTTATGTAGAATATCTATACTATGTTAAAAGCACAAAAGTCATTAGCGAAATGTCGTTCGCCTTTTTTACCCTTTTAAAATAGAATTCACACTAGACAAAATAGTCATTTAGGAATTTGAAAATTAAATAAGATTTATGACTTAATATACCTTTCCTTATTTGAATTAAGCAAGATGTCCTTATATTTAGGACTTTAAAATTATTAAAGTTTTAGTTTATATGAATTTTAAAATTAAAGTATAATTAAATAACAACAAATATTTATATCTTTTACCTTATATATGAATCTTATACAATTGAATGTTTTTTAGCTCCAAAAAAATTGCATAATCATGCTAAATTTTAGGTGAACAATTATGATGTAAACAAATCAGTAATTAACCTATAAATGCTATGAGTATTCTATGTGCAATTGGTGCATTGGCTATTAATTTTATTCTTCGATCAATAGTTAACTTAGATATAAAATATTAATATAGACTTTAATACTTAATTAGAAAAATTAATTACGAAAATATTTAATAATAGCAAGAGAAAGAGAAAGAGAAGTGATTGACAAAAGTCATTTACTAACGCTACGACAAACATAACGTGCAAAAGTTTAATTTTTTTATCATTTAAAAAAAGAATTTTTGGCGGATAAATATATATAATTAGATATTTATTTTATGTCTATGAGCTAATATTAATAATATAAATCCTCAAAAAATAAATTATTTCTATTAGTGATTAAAAAAGATAATTAAGTATTTGCATTGACTTTTTTTTCCCGGATTTGATTTAACTAACTAGAAAGATGATCTAATTTTATTCCTCTCTAAATTCATCATATAGGTAAAATTAGCGATAAAAGAAATCTGAATATAAAATAAAATCAATTGTAGTATTAAGAATTATATTGGATAAATACAAACTTTAAGAAATAAGGATGAAATAGTAGAAGCCAAAATGTATTCATAAAGAGATGTCAGGTGAGATAGACTTTAATATATTTGTAAATCATATTAAAGATATGTATAATTACAAAATAATGTACAATTAATTTAACTAAATTCATCATTTTTGCATATTCAGAAGATATTTAATACAATTACTGTGAGAAAAATTATTTTTATCATTTAAACAAATATTGAATTTTATTTTAATGGTAATATATACATTTTTAATTGAAAGACACTATGCGCAAGTACAACCCAGTATATCTATAAACATGAACAACAATTGTATCAACAACGGAATTGGAAAAACTTCAATTGAACTCAGCAACAATTGTATCACAAAGTTCAAGGATCATAATGAATTTCTTACCCTAAGTTACAATTTCCTATTCGTAAATTACTACTAGCATAAGTTTCTTTAACAATTATATATCAGCTTGAGAGCCCTCGGAGAATGAGGCATGTGTCCTATCACCTTGGTACATACATAAAACCACGCTCTTAACTAGCTTCAAAGCTTGAGTGAAGAGCCTTTAACAACATTAATTTCTCCACTTCCCACATCTATCCTGACAAGTTTACAGTCTTGCGTAGGCATTCTTACCCCCCACACACATACTTTTTCCTGCAGATATTTACCTCAACGGGTCCAATTAAGCATAAGCCATATAATGATTTTGTTCTTCTACATCAAAGAAAATAACCTACTCCTAATATAAAGCAAACTATCAAGCAATCTACAAAATATTTTCCCATAATTCTCCCGCATTCTGAAGCATAGAGAGTTCCAATTAGTATTAGTTTTTCGTTTCTGCTGTGATGATGTTTTCCTATTCTCATAAAATCATCAGTTGGCAATTCACACCGACACATAGGGCATGAATTATGCAACTCTAACCAAGCAAGTATACAATCCTTATGGTATATATGTTTGCAAGCCATTTGCTTAACCTCAAAACTATCTTTACAAACAGCACATTGTGATGAATCCGAATTCAACAACTCATCACCTACCTTAACATCTGGAAGCCCCGAAACAGCTGATTTCACTGCCGTTGGTGTTCCATACCGGCTAGGGTTATTTTCTGCAAGTTGTTGGATTAGTTGCTCTAGATTCGACCCGAGAAAATAGTCACCAAATTATCGCCCCCGAGATTGTTTTAAGAGACTAATTGAACACCACTAGCCGTTAAAAAGTTATTGAGAAACGATAAAGGGTCAAATTCATTAGATGATCGGCCAGAAAAAACACTATTAGTGAGGTAGACTGAAAGCTCATCGACGGCGCCACAGGCGAAAGTGTTAGAGAATAAAATGCCGTCGTCGCCAAAGGAAAATCTTCTGCGGCAGGAGAGATAAAGGGATTGTTGGTGGTAATAGGGTTAGAAGGTGGGGGGAACGGTTTCGGACTCTTCTAGAAAAGTACCATTGCAATTAGGGCAGGTGAGCTGGGAATTTGATAAACGGGTTAAGATGACAGTATGTTCTCATTGATAACAGTAGTAATTCTGAGGTGTAGCGCTGCTGCAAAAGTTTCCGGCTGAGGACATTGTATAGAGAAAGCTGAGTAATAAAGTATTTGAGAAAAATATTTTTCAAAACTCTTTTTCAAAATTTTCTGATTTAATTTCCATTCCTACCAATACCCACCTATCCACTCTCACTCCACACCAACACTCGCCCCCACCCAGGCCTCCAATTCTCACCCTAAATGGAAATCTAATCTATATATATATATATATATATATATATATATTATTAAAAGAAAATAAAAAAGTTCTCTCCTTAAGTTATGTGACGGCCTAAAAAAAATCACATGGCATAAGTGATTAATAATTAATTATTTAGTTAATAATTGATTATTGGTTATTATATTTGAATTTAAATTTTATAAAATAATAAAAAATATATTTTATGATAAAAAAAAGTTAAAAAAGATTGTCTGTTAAATTTGAGAGTAGTTTCAAGTTGGAGTTTTTAAATTATTTTAAAATTAAAAACTAAAATTACAAAAAATAACTAATTAAATATATAAGTTCCCTTAATTTAATAAAGAGTTTATTCATTAAAATTCAGATAATATTATTGACAATAAAAGAATAAAATTTAAAATAAAAAATATTTCAACATTAATAAAATATATATCTTCTCTTATATTAAAAATAGAAAGCGAGCGGACAAAAATATTAAACAAAAGTAATTTGCTAATAAAAATTTCTAGTAGCAATATAAAAATACTAAACATTGGATAATAGAATAAAGAAAAATATAGAACAAAAAATTTATTCAATGACTATATAGGTCCCTTTAGTTTAATAGAGATTCTATTATAGGGTATATCATATTGACAAATAAGATGACAATTAAAATTTATTAAAGTAATACGATATAATATGTTCAAACAAGCCCGGTCACAATTTAAATAAATTAATATTAACCGCGCATCACGCGGGTACAACTACTAGTATTATTAATAGTACTTTCTTTTCATGTTATAGATAGCGTTTTGTTTTTTATTTTAACAAATAAAGTACTTTTTATCATGATGTAAAAAAATATTTTCTTTCATTTTAATATTTTCATGACATAAAAAATGTATTTTCTTTCATTTCAACAAAATGAGTATTTTTTTCTTTTCATGATGTAGAAAAAGTATTTTCTTTCATTTCAACAAAATGAGTATTTTATTTTTATGTTGTAGAAAAAGTGCTTTCTTTTTCAACCAAAAATTTTTTTATTTTCTTTGAGTTATGGAGCACAAATTTCAACGTTTTGGCGTAAAACAACACATTAGTTCCTTTGATTTGTGTAAATTTTTAGAAGAATAATTAAATTCTTAAAGAAAATAGAGCCCTGAAAACGTTGGATATTTGGGGGTGAGGGGGAGGAGGGCAGCACAGGAAACATGGGAACTTGAGCAAAGGGGGGTGAGGAGAGTAGCATAAAAAATTATTTTCCTAAAAAATATTTTCTATTCTCTAACCAAAATTAGAAAATATTTTTCGAAAATTTTTTTCGCTCACCAACCAAACAAGAAAAAATAAGTGATAAAACCACTCATTTTCTATGAAAAATACCAAACACAACCTATGTGTATTTGGTTTTTGTATAGAAATATGAGGATGGAGAATAATTTATATGACCCTTTCTCTTAATTGTCATAATTGACAAAGTATTTGAAACCTATTAGGGTATTACTTATAATCTATATTTATCAATACCATATTAAAAGTACGAAGTCGTTCGCTTTTTTTTTTTTCCTTTAAAATCTAATTCCACACTAGACAAAATAGTTCTTTAAGTATTTCTTTAATATTTAAGAATAGATATTGAAGTATTTTCTTAATATTTAGGACTTCAAAATCAACGACTAAATTTTGTGGTTAAAATCCTTCCTATATGCACTATATAATAAAAATAATTTTTACGAAAAAAAAAGATTCAAAAAATCACATTATTTTAGTAAAGTCTGCGCCGACTTTCAGTTCCTTTAGGTTTAGAAGTCCTTTTTTTTTTGCCTGCTTATATTTTGCGCAATTTCCATTCCTTTAGCTGTAGGAGTCTTCTTTCTGTTAGATCCCACAATAAGGGACCTTGTATATGAACTACGAAATTTACCACTTGCGATATAATCGTAATATAATTTCTTTTTCAAAATCCAATATCTATTTAGATTAGAGGTCAACTAAATTCAACCAAATAACAATGCTTTTTAGACTTTTTATACGCAAGTATAAAAGAAAGCTAACAACATAGAATTCAATGCCATTGTGTTCTTCACTTCTTTAGTATTACTATTCTTGTGGTGTCAACTCAATGGTATTCAGCTTTTCAGCTATGACAACACTATAACTCCTTATTCCCATCAAAAGACTTAACATTGTTTTTGTTTTGAGGAATCTGTAAAAGCCAATTTCATTTCGAGATAATAGGCCTTTTTGATTTGTTGAATCCAATAATAGACAATGCTATATACATAAATACATTCGTTTTCTCTTTCACCTTACCAAGAGTAGCAACAAAACTTTCAAAAGTGGGGCAAACTACCTCGGAGCCCTAATATGTTAAATGAAATTAACACGTCCAAGAAATATCAACCCTCTGACTTGGTTGGACGTTACAAAAGTAAAATTAAACCACTTCATCTTTCTTACTACTTTTCGAACTTTCCACGTTCTTATCAGCAACCAAGATTGTGTCTTTTTTTTCCTTGAATCCATTCTAATAAAAAATCCTCTGTGAAGAAACAACAGAACCCTGATTGGCCTGTTCTGGCACGTCAGAAACAGGCTTCTGCACTGTAGGCCAATTTATGTCCAGCCTTGCCTTCTTTCCAAATCTCTTTTGGAACAAGTAGGAGGATAGGCTTTGCCTGCAGAACCACTCGAATGTTGAATGTCGAATGTCTGGACTTGGACTTGACTTATGAGAAATTGCCCTAGGTGAATTCAAATTTCAGTATAGAGAACATGAATGGTCATTCGCTGCTTTCTCAATCAAATCTAACCTAGTAGTATAATATGACCTTCAAAAATGCTACACGAATTGCCTTTCGAATTACCATGTCTACTTGGTACATGTTGATCATAAGAGTCATCTAATGCAACTTTATTTATCTCCTGTTCGAAACAGATTTATTGTACAAAACAAGTCAGCCGGTATAAATCACCGTAAGACAGCAAATTCTGAAGCTTTTTATGCTTTTAATTGAGTGCGTATCAAGTTTGTTACATTGTGTAGATACCATAAGAGAAGCACCCACTTTAGTTATAGTCCTAAAGTACTAACAACATAATAAAGTATTCACTTGGCCACAGACGAAAAATAAAATTATCAAGCTTGTGGACTAATAAGAAACGGTTGACACCTAACGACCTAGTAATATGAACACATGGAAGTTCTCAGCATTAAGAACAAAATAACTAATTTAAGGTGTCAAATTTGACGGGTTGGGCTGATTTGGACGAGTAAAAAATGAATTGAGTCAATAAATAGACGGGTCATAACTTGGGCTAGGTGGACTAAAATTTGAGTCATAGCCCAACCCACCGAACTCCTACCAAGCTTTAATTAATGTATGTTGTTTTCTAGTGAATTATTTAATTACCAAATAAGATTTTTTTTCTTTTGTTATGGTCATATATCACATATCCAAGAAAAATGTTTTTAAAATATTTTCGCAAAGTCACTCGTGAATCAATTTGGGCTAAAAATCAACCCAACTTTAGATGTGCTGAGATGGACTGAGTCAAGAGGCGCTGAGTTCAACAAATAGGTGGGTCATGTTTTTTGGGGCCAATTTTGACACCTCTAAACTAATTCAAGAAGAAATTAATGGACTGCCTTGCTAGAAATCCCCTAAGCAACCATTTATCGAACAGTTGCCTTGACAAACGACTTTGAAGACTACCTGGGCTTGCCATCACCACACATGGTTTATTGTCTATAAAATCTTCAATACTATTCAGGGAAGAAATATGTTTGAAATTGAAGGGATTTGAGCTGACAAACTGATTGCGGATCCTTTCATTCATGGCACTGATGTAAGACTGATAGACAGCCATATACCTTCTTGCATAATATATGGGGAATTTAGCAAGTTCAGGATGGCTAGACCAAAATTCCTCCAGGATAAGGAGGTATCGTGCACGTCCCAAGGCGAAAGCAGGAATCAGCCCCCGACCCCCCTTGCATGAGTGTTGAGTGTATCACTCACATCAGTGAAGAGCTTCTCTCTTACTGACGTGGCATATGGAGTTGAACACCATAAGTTGATTCTATAATGCACATATCTGGAGAAAACTCTGGGGTCTCAGCAGCACGGGGATGCCTGTCTTCTTCACCGGAGTAGTCTCCTGTATAGAGAACTCGAACACCAGCAATATCAACCATAAACATGGCAGCACCAAGAACAT
>MCJB01049301.1:0-41300 GCA_002018475.1 Nicotiana obtusifolia
AGAATGTTAGATAGATCTTTTTACTCTTTAAAAATAAAATTTACGGTGGATAAAATTATAATTAGAGTTAAATATTCAAACATGAGATGAATTAATATTAAGAATAATAAATTATATTTTATGTTAAACCAAATAATCAAATCTTTCAATTAATTATTTAGCAAGAGAATTCAATTAAATTATTTATTAAATTCATCACGTGAGTAAAATTATTTTTCAAGTTAAAAAATCTTAGGGTACATAAATTTATTTCATCAAAAGAGTGTTAGAGATTAAAAAAAATAGATTGCAAAGTAAAATAGATTAGCATAATACTAAGAATGTCATACAAGTGTATGATAAAGCACAATCAAAACTAAATTCTGAACAAGAATAAGCTTTCAAGACTATATTATAAAAAGTCAGCTCTAGTATAGCGAGATTATCCTTTGTAGATGCCTCCGGCGGAATCGAAATAATATTCCTATGTCAGGCATTACTTTCAAATCAGATCAAGAGGCATGATATTATTAGCAATAAGAACAAATAGTGTACCAGCAACGATTTTATTATGAAGACGTGCAACTCACTTTAGATTTAATATATCTCTTCAAATATCTTAAATAACCATCACAAATATATCAAAGCAGAGCAATAGTGCTAAATTTATAAGGAAAGCAAAAGTGATAAAATGAGACGAAGCGCTTTTGGCTAAGCGTCAAATGATCGAAACAATCTCCTAGAGTTTTAGAGATATATTGAATATCGATGAACCGTTTGATGGAAAAGTAATAATTTGGGAGGTGATTTCTGTCAAGTACGATCAGTAGTTTCAAAATTGACAAAAGCAGAAACTGTAAAAGCTAGCTTGCCAAAATTATACTTATGACCTCAAATGAAAAATATTCAAATGACAAGAAATATAAAAGTAAGAACAGATCCAACATTCAGTGACTTCTTGCTTCGTGCTGGAACGAAGAAGAGCATCCAATAAAATATGATTTGGTTCTTCAGAACACTTGGTTATCAACCCCAATGATAATAATAGTGCATTTAATAAGGAAAATATTTTCATCATTAGATTAAAACGCAATTTGTGCAAATTACATGATAGAAATTAAAGAGTTATCTTAGCTAGCAGAAATAAATATGTTGATCAACTAACTAAAAGGTTGATTGCTAAGTTTTATGGTAGCAACAAAATATTTTTCAATTTTTGACTCAGCAGAAGATGATATCAACAATTACTACCAAGAAGAATACTTTAATACTTTAATACCTAATGGCCTTCTATTACATGTTTGTTTGTCAAGTTCATTATTTCTTACATATGTTAGTGTCACCATATATACAATAGACTAAGTTAAAATTGGTCTTCCATTGCATATAGGTTGATTTTGAACAAAAATATGCCCGTCATGCTTCTGAAAACTTAGATCTGCATAATAGCTTATGTAATAGTACACATATGGTATATAGAAGTTTTGACAATAATGTCATACAAGTAGAACCTATGATACTGGTCAATATACTTCTAAGTATGTATTTATCCCCGAATTCAACTTTCGTCTTCCGAAACTAAAGAACATCCTTCTAAATTTATGTGAAAATAATTTTCAATATGTTTATGTTTTGTAATTGTAATAAATAAAGCACAAGGAAAAACATCCTAAATATTGGACTATATTTACCACAATATGTTTTCTTACACAAATAACTATATGTTGCACTTTCAATAGAGATATCAATATCGACAACGAAAGTTCTGGTTATGGCAGAATAACCAAAGCATTAGAAGGAAACATATACAAAAAAAAATACTATCTATAAAGAAGTGTTCGGTAAGATACCATCACATTAGATATCTTTAAACTACAATACATAATTATCTACTTAACATGACTAAAATTGATCGTTTATGTAAGTTCTGATGATGTCCTTTCATTTTGAATTCACGTATTACGCTAATGTAATAATATTTTTCGGTATTTAGATGATTATTGTAGTATTAAGTATAAAGTTTCTCTCATTAATTAAAATTTTATTATTCCTTCGTTTAAATAAAGATTTAAATCATCATGTGTCATTATTAACGTGCAAACCACGTTTATAGATACTAGTTATTATAAAAGCATGAATACAATATCGGTTTACAAAAATAACCTTATAATATTAAGCATAATAGCTCATAATAAAAGGACATAACCGGAATTCTAGACATTAGCCTTATAATCCTATTAGTTTTAGGATATAATACTATACGTTAGGAATCCTACAGGATTACCTTTAGGAATCCTATTAGTATAATAACTTTCGGACTGTCTAATTCATATAAAATTGAACAAGTATATCTTCAGTCATGTGATCCTCTTACTTTTAGGATATACTTCTTAAAAATTCCTATTACTATTTTAATTTGAGAATGTATTATATTGTCCAAATTCATTTAGAAAAAGGAATCCTATATTATTATAATACAATATTAATATACCAAAATAGCCCAATATTAATACAATATTAATACAATATTAATATTAAGCGAAATAACTCATAGGGAAAGGACATAATTGTAATAACCTATTTTTTGGACTACAATACCTTTTATGCTAATTTTCAATATTTAATATTTTAAAATTAATAAAAATTTGTCCATTAAATTCTTATTAGAATATGTAGGAGGTTTAATAAAATCAATTTCATAAGAATCCTCCATATTGGCAATACATCACCACTCTATAATGTCCAATACCAAGAAAAAATAAAAGTAATATTAAATGTATTGCATAAATAGTTTAAATTGAGAAACAAATACCTGCAGGAAGGTTTGAATAATTTTCTTACTCAAATAATATTTTTTTAATCAATTTTTTGTGTAATATTGAAAAATACCCAATTATTAAACAAAAACTAAGAAAATATTTAAGAATATAAATGTGTGAGAAAGAGAAAAAAATGATTGGTAAGAGTCAGTACCACTAATGATTTTACAAACATAACGATCTACTCTTTGAAAATAAAATTTATGGTGGATAAAATTATAATTAAGATTAAATATTCAAAACAAGAGATGAACTAATGTTAAGATCTGGATCAACATAGCATAAATTAATTTTTTATGTTAAAACCAAATAATTAAATCTTTTAATTAATTATTTAGCAAGAGAACCCAATCCAATTATTTTTTAAATTCATCATATAAGTAAAATTCTTATTCAAATTAAAAAAAATTTAGGGTACATAAATTTATTCCATAAAAAGAGCGTTAGAATACAAAGTAAAAAGGTTAGTATATTATTAGAATCAAAACTCTACACAAATATCTGAGGGCGCACAATCAAAGCTAAGTCCTAATCAAGAATAAGCTTTCAAGACTATATTATAAAGAGTCGACTACGGTATAACGGGATTATTCTTTGTAGATGCCTCTGACGGAATCTTATGTCATGCATTACTTGCAAATATCATATCAAGAGGCATGACACTGTTAGCAATAATAGCAAGTGGTGTACCAATAACGATTTTATTGTGAGGCCACGCACTTTAAATTTAATATACCTCTTCAAACAACTTAAATAACCATCACAAATATATCAATGCAGAGCAATAGTGCTAAATTTATAAGGAAAACAAAATTGATACTATGGGATAAAGCACTTATGACCGAATGTCAAACGATCGAAATAATTGCCCGGAGTTCTAGAGATATATTGGATATTAGTGAACCGTTTGGTGGAAAATTAATGGTTTGAGAGGTGATTTCTGTTAAGTGCTACTCGTAGTTCCAAAATCAACAAAAGCAGAGACTGTAAAAGCTAGCTTGCCAAAGTTATACTTCTGGCCTCAAATAAAAATGATTCAGTTGACAAGAAATATAAAGTAAGAACAGATGCAATATTCAGTGTCTTCTTGCTTCGTGTCGGAAACGAAGAAGAGCATCCAATAATAGATGATTTGGTTCTTCCTGAATACTTGGTTATCAATCTCAATGGTAATGGTTGTGCATTTAATAAGATAAATATTTCTATCATTAGATTAAAACACAATTTGTACAAATTGCATGATAGAATGAAAAAGATATCTTAAGTTGCAGAAATAAGTATGTTGATCGACTAAATAAAAGGTTGATTGCAAAATTTTATAGTAAAAACAAAATGTTTTTCAGTTTTTGACTTAGCAGAAAATAATACCAATTATTACTACCAAGAAGAATACTTAAATACTTTAATGCCAAATGGCCTTCTATCCAACATGTTTGTTGTCAACTTTATTATTTCTTACGTATTTTAGTGCCACCGTATATATAATAGACTAAGTTAAAATTGATCTTCCATTGTATATAGGTTTTTTGAAGAAAAATATGCCCGTCATGCTATTGAAAACTTAGATACTCTGAATAGCTTATGTAATAGCACACAGATGGTATATAGAAGTTTTGACAATAATGTCATACACGCAAACATTATGATACTAGTCAATGTGTTTCTAAGTATATTTTTATTCCTGAATTCGACTTTCGTCTTCCGAAACTAAGGAATATCCTTTTAAATTTATGTGAAAATAATTTTTAGTACGTTTATGTCTGGCAAATATAATAAATAAAGCACAAGGACAAACATCCTAAATATTGGACTCTATTTACCGCAATATATTTTCTTGCACGAACAATTGTTTGTTGTACTTTCAAGAGGGATATCAAGATCGACAATAAGAGTTCTGGTTAAGGCAGAGCAACCAAAACATTAGGAGGAAACATACAAAAAAAAATTTATCCACAAAGAAGTGTTCGTTAAGATACCATCACATTAAATACTTTTAAACTATAATACATAATTATCTAACTAACATGACAAAATTGATCATTTGTGTAAGTTTTGATGATGTCCTTTTATTTTAAATTCATGTATTATGCTAATGTAATAATATTTTTCGACATTTAGAAGATTGTTGTATTACTTTACATAAAATTTCTCTCATTAATTAAATTTTATTGTTCCTTCATATAAACAAATATTTAAATTATCACGTGCCATTATTAACGTGCAACGCACGTTCATAGATACTAGTATTTTGTGTGTGTATATATATATATATATATTATATATACAAATTTCGGCTACCGAATGTAAATACTTTCTGGCACGGGCTAAAAGTAAAAGAACCCTTTTTAACAACTTGGTCTATAAGTAGCTTTGAATATGAGTTTCTGGAGATTTGTTTTACTTGTTTGAAATTGATGTTTACTCTGCATTATTTTCTAGCATCCTTTTGGTCTGTATTATTTTAACTTCAACAACCCACAACTCTGTTTCTGATGGCAGTAAGCATGTCTTCCCTAAGGTAGTATCACTATACATATCATACGCCTAAATCATCATTTCATCAATCACAAATCAGCAGCAGTAGAAAAATTGAAAACTGATCTCTATTTGTACATTAACTCCACTAAACTCTGAATGCAAGTTTTTAATGGCGATTTCCCACTCTGAATTTGCAGTTATCATCTAGAAGTAAAAGTATATGTTTTTCAACATGCCATAACTATTTCATTGCAAAATTGGACGCAATTATCATTTTCTGCATAAAAGATTTTGTTTATCGAAAGTTTGGAGATCACTCTGACTCTTAATTTCAGTTGATGAAAGCTTCCAAAAAGTACTTCATATATGTACAACTCCTGCAGTCAGTGAATTTGAAACTTGTTTATACATAATCTTCATGATGTTTCAAATACAAGGGAAAATAGGAGTAAAACAATGAAGAATTGTATATAGACATTGAAGCTGTATGAATATATATGTACACTTTCACAAAGTTTTCTTTGAATTATATATACAAATAAAAATTACCCCGAGCTTCGTCCTCTTGGTCAAAAAGCTGAATAGCTTGAAGCTCCCGAATATATAATTTGCAGATCAAACGAGGGCATCAACCAGTCTGAAAATCCGCCCAGTCGTCATCAGCTGAACGACAAGCATTTAAAATTCGTTTTGGTGAAAGCTTTCCAACTTAACTGGCAGTAGGCAACATTGGATCCATACCAAGGCCAAATTCCCAAAAGCTGCCAGGTTCAACATGCTTTACTTTGCCAAAATATCTAATATGACGAAGCAGCCTCGCCAAATATGTGTTGTGACATATAGTTGAACTGTCACAGACAACTGCTACATGCTTTCGTGCCCTTGTTATGGCAACATTCATTCGCCTGCTGTCTCCCAAAAAGCCAACAGCTCCCAGATTGTTCGATCGTACCTGCAGGATTATCAAAGCAAAAATGCCATGTCAAATGCATTCCGTGAAAGAACCAAATAGTAAAACATAGCCACCTGTATAGGCTCAACTTCATGACTATATAAGAAAAATTCAAAGGTCTAAATAAGGATTATGTAAACATTGTTCCAATACATGAAGTTATCTAAGGAGAAATAAGAAGCCCAAAACCCCTTAAGGCTTGTTTGGTACGAGGGATAAGGGATAATTAATCCCGAGATTAAATTTGAGATGAGTTCATGCTACGTTTAGTTGGGATAAAATCGCGGTATAACTAATCCGGAAATAAGTTATACCGGAATTGTAGTGTTGTTTTTATCCCTATGGGAGGATCCGATAACAATTCTGGGATAACTAATCCCGAAATAATTAATCCTGAGATAACTTGTTTCCCAATCAAACAACCCCTTAGAGTGCAATCATAACTACATCGTAGCGGAAAAAGATGGTCTTCCCAACTCACTAATTAATACAAGGTAATGGAGAGTATTTAGCACACCGAATAATGTGCTTCTCTACTAAACAGAAACTAGAAGTTTGTATAAAGTTTCCAGATTGATTTCCTCCTTCCCTGCTAAAAGTTGCTGTTTAGGGAATGGCTTTAACAACTTAATCAAGTATATGAAACTGAAACACATAGTCATCCCCCTCCAAATAACTTAGCATATTGTAACTGAGCATTCGATCAGAATTACTGTTTTTTACTAATTATCAGATGATACCACAAAATTTCCTCTAGGTCACTTCAAAACCAAGCGTCCAAGATTAAATATGCAAAAATAAAAAATGCTTTAGGAAGTTTAATTAATTAAAATAATCCTTGTAAGACAGAGATGAGAATGAAATGAAAGAATCATCCAAAGAAGCATGTCAACATGTATATGAGTAGAGTGACAGCTTACCATGGATATTATCACAGCATCTGCTTCACGGCCTTGAAAGCTATCAATAGTTGCGACCTCAACGCCAGTGGCCATGGGAAGCTCATCGATTTTGTCTCTAAGCAGTTGCACTTGAGCGACATAAGGAGACTGCACAGCAATCGCTGCAGGGGGAACACCTATAAAAGATAATTTAAGATAATTGATACTACTTCTTTGGCTATTCAATACTAATTTATGATATATGAAGAAACAAAGGTAGAAAGTACGTCCAAATTCCCCAAATGTAAATAAAAAATTTTCCCTCATCTCAGACGTAAAAGATGCATTCATAGGCTATAACAAGAGAATACAAAATTGTCATAAGTCCTGCTATCTCACCTAAGCACAAGATATTTGATAATTGAATTCAATGAATGGCGTATGTTGTCTAGTCGCTTGAGCCACAGAAACACTCATCATGCAAGTTTTGTTTATGAATACTTTCTGAGAAATTAAAGGATCTACAATTATTATTTGCAGAGAAAGCTAATAGTAAAGAGAATGTACCAGAATAAATTAAACTGAAGACGTGTTGAACTACGATATCTGCTTCCCCTTCATTGAAAAAGGAGCCAGTGCCAGCAGGGTCCAGATGCTCTTCGCAACCAACTGACAAGCTTCCATAAGGCATTCTCGTATCAAGCAATAGCAGCGGACACTGTGTAACCCATGTGGGCTGCATGCAGCAATTACAAGAATTAAAATCGTCAATGGAATGCATTATCTAACCATTTACTTATTGGTCAAACAATATGCTAAAGTTTCAAACAAGCAATAACCCTGCCTAACGTTTTAATGCAGTGCCAAGAACAACCAAATTGTAACTCCACAATAAAGCGTTCAGCAGCACCTTTATTTCTAAACATGATATGTATTGCATTGTAAAATCAGTAAGCAAATGTTAGGGAGAGAGATTCAAATTTACAGATATTAAGGAAATGCAGAAAGACATTATGGGAGTTAAGGAGTTTAGGCCAAATATTATTTAATGGTTTAAACTATTAGATTAGGAAGCTCACATAATTTCATGATATCAAAGAGGTTGTCTCACAGCCACCAAAAAAACAACATCTACACCTCTGTCCCAAGCTAGCGTCACACGTTTACAAAATAGACATGCTTGGCCCCCCAAAAAAAAAGAATTGGACTCGCACATCGGCGATCGTGTTGCAGATCTTAAATAAATAATCCTCTCTAACTATAGGAAAGTAAGATGAGTTGATTCACATGGTTAACAGTATGAAGCATTGTAATCTTAAATTTAGAGTTCTATGTATCTATTTTTCATATGCAGGTTGAAATTATAACACTGTGCTTGAAATTAGGCATAAGGTAGAATTAATGACCTTTACTTCAAAAAGGGTATCTTCTAAGGTCCATATAAAATTTCATAAATTCTCATAATGCGAAAAGGTAAATTCCTACTGAAAAAGTCATCCTATTTGAACACTGCCAATGGCACAGATATTCTGCACTATATGTTAACCTCTACACCTACGCTTTCCTATTTAATATTTGATGTGCATGAAGAAATTCATGAAAAGCCATTAAGTTTTACATTACGGAAATGACAAAGAAAGGAGCCTAACTCCTCCTTCGTACTTTAGAAAAGATCAAAAGGTAGACAAGGTACAATAATTTAAATCATAAAGTTATAATCCTAGTGAAATTGAGAAGTGTTTCATACCTTGACAAAAGGAGAATCCACCAGCAGATGAGAAGCAACGGTTGGAGATGATATTAATGATCCATCATACATCTCTTTTGAAGCCCAGCTAGCTATGGCATTGTTCATTCTGTACTGTGTTGTTAACTTTGTAGACAGCATCCCATCATGCAAACTTGCTGCCCTCTCCAGTAGGGAAACTCCAAGACCACCTTCTAATGCTTTTCTAGAAAGGATCACAGGAGCAAGTTGGAATTGATCTCCTGCAAGAATACAACGCTTTCCGAGCAATATCGGTATCCAACATGATGGTTCAATTGCTTGGCCAGCTTCATCTATAATAACCAAATCAAACGTGTCCAGCCGCCTAATTAGTGGATCAGCTGCTCCAATGTTTGTTGCAAGCACAACCTGGGCACCTGATAAGATTTCTTTCACAGTTTCCTTCTCTTCCCTCTTGATGGACTTTCCAAGCTGTTTCAAAAGTTGACGTATACCAGCAGCCAAAGAATCATCCTTAAGACAATATCTCAGGTCTCTTCTAAGATCTGACTTCTTCCTCTCAATTTCTGCTCGGAAATCAGCCAGCTCGGTGTTCACAATTTCAGCCAAAGATTTTGAAGCTACGGCAGAGGATATACGTGCAGGATTTCCAACACGAACAATGTTGAGTCCGATATCAGACAATTTTTCCACCATGTTGTCGACAGCTGCATTCGTGGGTGCAGTTACAAGCACCCTTTCACCTTGTTTAACAGCTAGAGAAATCAATTCCTTCAGCATACCAGTCTTCCCTGTGCCAGGAGGCCCTTGAATTATCATGATAGGTCGATTCTTGTTTAAACCTAATGCAATTGCTTTTCTCTGGGATGCGTCAAATGATTTTCTGTCTGTGGAATCAGGAAGTTCCACTTCAGACCAATCTGCCATGCCATTCTCCTCGAGCCATGCAAGGTCTTCTTTATCTCCAAAAAGTGTAGCTACCACAGCTACTGAAGGATTTTTCTTCAGGAAGCCTTTCTTCTGAAGCATCATTAAGGCTTCACAATTGCGCTGCCAAAATGAAAGGGGTGAATACCACATTCTAAATTTCTAAGATAGATTATTTTCTTCTCAAGCTTGATTAGAAGCCAGGAATTCTCAAAAAGATGCTGTGACATTTCACTAAGTCAACAGAATATAATGTTTTACTCTAACATTGGTAAAGACGCAAGAGTTCTAAAACTTTTCTACACAAAATTACTCTTTCACGATATGAATAATAATGACCCAAGGAACGCACAACTTACCGGCAACATCTATCAAAAATCAATACTGCAAACATCTTGTACCATAGATAAAGAGCCAAATCAAACTTAATCCTTTATTTGTGTCAAATACAGCTCTTACTCCACATCCTCTATTTGTGTCAAATACAGCTCTTAATCCACAAATAAGTTGATCTTGTATGTCCTTGTTAACTTAAGGAGTACCACAAGTCATTTTCCCTCGGTAACAATATGGAAATAACGAAGAAAGTTGATATGCAAGACAACCTAGCACAAGAAATCCTATGGTGATCCATGATTATATAAGTAAGTTACTAACCAGCAGATAATCAAGAACTGCACATTAGCATTGATCGTACACAACTTTCACACATAACAGTCATATGCAAAGGCACACAGGATTTACTTTTAAGACCTAGGTGCCTGTAAAGCTTCAGTGAGTCTTCCAATTTTTTGATAAGGTAATAATTGTACTGTTATATAGGTGAATTCATTTTTGCAGCGGATATACAGAAGTTTGAATATTTTTTGATAAGGAATACAAAAGTTTGAATCTTAGATAAATGTGATTCTCTGTAAAAAGCAGCCAATCATCTAAACTAACTGGTATCTCACAGGTGTGTACGAAATCCCTTTATAAGGAGTAATGTTGTGGAAAGCCTCCATGAGCATGTAAGCGTCCAAACTTATGAAACTTTAGCAACAATCCTGGTAAAATAAGAGAGCAAAACCAGCCCCTTTTATTTATTTCCATTTCCGAGGTACTCTATGGATACAAAGGATGGTTATGGTATGACAACAGCCAAAGACATTTGTATAGAGATGGCTTCCTTAGATGAAGCTTTCTATTCTACCAGAAAGCATAGCATGAAACGATAATACTAGGATAACATAAAGAAAGAGAACAAGTGAAGAAAGTGAAAAAAGAGAAATGGTGAAGGCACTTAGAACATTATGAGAACAAAAAGCACGACATGCACTGTTGATTCTACAGTGTCAATCACCAAAGCGGTCCTAGTGGCAGAAGGTCATTCAAGATTTATAAGCATTTGCTGATACATAGGTTTCCAAAGTTATACCTGAACCTTGGAAATGAAGTATGAGCTTCTTGCTACTAATTGTATACAGGAGTTCTCCCAAATCAACAAAATAATTGCTTTTATAAAAAAAAAAAATGTATGAGCTTTGAAATGAAGTATGAGCTTCTCTAAAAAGGTAGAACTTAGGCAATTTATGGGCCAGAGTCTCCCTGTCCGCTAAGCGAAGAGGATCAAACTATACACTTGCATTACCACTGGTCTTGCCACATGCAACAATGATTTATGGAGAAGAACCTTTTAATCAAGGAAAATTCCATAATTAAGAACGCTTCCACAACATAGCTTAATTCAGAAGAACATGGAACAACAAGCTTAACCTCAATTCTTTCCTTTCAAAATCATAAGACAACATTATTAAACAATTTTTATACAAAATGTAGAGGATCACCAGCGGATTGTGCATTTCCCTCCAAAGATCAACCGGGAAGAAGAATTGGGACGTCGAAGGGACTGGTAGACCCCTTACAGTTTTAACTCATTTATATTAATTAGGTTATCGCATACTTAAATTATTTCTCCTTATAGCTTAACCATTTAGTTTCACCTTTCCACATAGCTTTACACATTTACTTTTCGATTTGATTTTAACAAGAAATATAACCAGGCAGAATTGAAGGACCGAAATATACCTCATATGTGAGTGCATCAGCCAATCCTTGAATGCGATCAATGCGCACATTTTTCCCAAAGAGCTTGGAAAAGGTAGAATCTCCATGAAGCGACTCAAGAGCCAAACTGATGCTACGTCCATCCTCCCCTAGATTATGCACAAATCCTTGCATGCAAGAAGTTGCGCCAGCGCCTCTACTATCACATGTTCTGACACAAACCATGTCCCCAGGTGAGAGGTTAGTTGGAGGCAATCTGTGATTTCCCTCCAACTTGAACAACACTAAATGCATTCCACCTAATCCTGTGCGTTGGTAAAGACAAAAACATGTCCCAATTCAATGAAGGTAATTCACATTGGCAGACATCCATGTGGTGAGAGAAAGTTATTTCACCTATAGACGTGCTAACTGCTGTCAGATTGCAGATAGTATCACAGAGTTCCTGCTCGGGCTGAGCATGGCTAACCAAGAATTCAAATGGTTTCTGTTCCTCGGAATTTAAGACAGGTGCAGGGACAGCATTCAACTCCTCCTGAGTGAACTCCAACTCAGAATCCCTTTCGATACGAAGCAAATCTGACATCCGGTTGGTGAAATCATCAATCCTACTCTGCATGGCTTTGGCTTTCTCGAGGTCCATTCCCATTACACCAGGAACAAATTTTGGTTGAGAAGTCTTCCTTGCAATAGCTTTATGCTGAGCTGCAAGTAAACAGTGTCAGGAAAAACAAGCTCATCAATCTGAGAACCCATAGTCAGAGTAGAAAAAAATGCTCTTCCTTTCTCAATCTATATAAAAAAATATTATCTTCCTTGATGTCCTAAATAGTTTGACACCATTATATTGATAATATTGCTTTATACAACTTCCAAGAATCCGATACTCCCTCCAATCCATTTTACAGGACGCTCTTTCCTTTTTGCTCTATTTCAAGAAGATCGACAATTTCCTATATTAAAGCTATGTGATTTTAACAGTGTCGTTTAACCCTTAATGAAAAGCCCTTATAGGAATGACATGACATGATGCAGACACAAGAATTTAGGAGTATTGATTTGTTATATATTTACCTTATGTGTCAAGTCTTTCTTTTGCTTCATAAACTCTATGTCCAGTCATACATCATCATATAAAATGAAACACAAAGAGTAGTTTTTCAATGATTAATCCCTTCTTTCACTACTATACTGCCATTATTAATATAACATAAACCTTCCAGACAAACATGTCATATAACATGACTTCAAATGGAGTAAATTTCAGAGGGTTACCTGAACGAGCAAGATCCTTGAGAAGCTTCCACGACTCAGTATCGCGCCAATCTTGGACCAAGGACTTGCGCTGAAGGTCCTGAAGAACGTCCCTAAGCTCGCGCTGGAAGTTGTCGAAGAGGGTGGGATAATGAGTACAGGCCTTCAAACAAATAGCTTCAAGGCCAAGAGGCATAGGTATGGCATTAAGATAAGGCTGAGCTTGAATAACAAAAGTCAATCCTGGTTCCATTCTCTGTTTAACCTCAGTAAACTCTCCCTGCATCTCTGCTGTAGCAAAATCTGTAGCCATAGCTTTCATCCCTTGTGATATCCACCTCACTACACACTTACCCAAATCTTTACGCCCCATTGGGTCACCATTTTCATTCAATGCCCGCACGTTAACCGGCCCACAATCCCTCTCCTCTGGTGAACATTCTTGTATTTTCTCTGTCTTTTTTCCCAATGACCCTTTTGTTGTAACTGCAGGAATCTCACTAGTTTTAACATTCTTGGGTTTTCTTCTTCTGGGACTGAGGGACTTAGTGCCAGTAGTACTACTTGAGCTGGCTTGAATATTGTAATTAGGGAAAGATATGGAGGAATCAAGAAAGATGCGATTTTGGGGGTTGGAAAGGGAAACAGAGCCAAAGAAAGAAGAAAGATTGGATCTTTTTTTATAGAAGCGAAGAGTAAGGCAGCTTGGAGCTAAAGTGGAGATGCTGCCACAGGAATTGCATAAAGATTCCATCTTTAGTAGTTTCACTTGCATCCTGAACAGAAAATACTCAGATCAGAATGCCATTGATGAAGTAGAAAAAAAATCAAGATTCTTGAAAAGTATTTAAGATATTACGGGAAGTGAGAACAGTAATGATATGAGGCTAGGGATAGAGGCTGCTAATATAGGAAATTAAGATTCTAAGTGAAGATTTTTATTTTTAGGGAATTAAAATTGGAGGAGAAGAAAAAAAAGGAAATGGGGTGGTGTCGTGGGGAAACAAGAGGCTATGAAAGCAATAGAAAGTCGTTATCTGAGGAGTATTTTGGGAGAGAGAAGATCTGAACTCTCTCTGAACACGTCTTTCTATTGGGTATTTGGGATTCTATAGTTAAGAGGGCTTGTGACCTCTGTTTGTCCAACGTGTTCATTTTCTCTCCTCTTATAGCCTGTGAAAAATGCTGTGGTGAATGTGGACTCGTTTGAGGGACGGAATTTCTTTGGAATTTTCTTGTTTTCAAACCACCACTTTTTGATCTCAGCTCCAATTGTCAAAAAATAAACAACCTTCAGCTATGTTGCACGAGTAATAAATATTTTGCCATCCAACTTGTAACTAAATTCCTTTTAAGAAAAATATATATTTTTAATTTTTTTTAAGAATAATAGCCGACAAAATATATATTTAATGAGCCAATTTATATTTTGCTCAAATGTTTACACAACAAATCTTTTCCAATCTATCTTCTACCTACCTCTACTTGTTATGACACTCGTCAATAATGTTGTGCCACATGTCATAAATTTTAGAAAATCACAATTCTAACAAAATTTAATAGCCAAAGTTTGTTAAATTGACGTAAATACAAAAGTGCTTATTTTCAACAAATTTAGATGACTAAAACTGTTCAGAAGTAAGTTTAAGGAATCAAAATTGTGATCAACGTTTTTCTTGTGTTTCAGTAGACTTGGGCCTTCTTTTGAGCTCCATAAGTGACTTCCTGAATACGGTCTTAACATTGTGACATTTGTATATGTTTTCCTTAATCATAACAATTAGCAGGTAAAACCCAACATAGAACAAAAAAAAAAGTAAGATACTCATTAGTAATAGAAAATGACTACAGAAATTAGACGAAGCAAAAATTACATCATTTTTTTTCTAATGGTCCCGAGCGCTTTCCACTGGCAATGATGACGAAATGTTCATTGAATACCTCATTTAAGTGTATAATAGTTTTACAATCATAATCTGAAGATTCATATGCATTTATTGTCACTAGCTTGGTTTGCAGGAGAAATCGTTCAAACATGAAAAAGAGACCTGTAAATTCATGATATTCTCGTAGTTAACAATAAGGAAACTTTATCCGAATCAAATGGCTTATGAATGAAGAAAAATAAAGGGAAATGAGATAAATAGGATTAGAATAAATTCAATTACGCAACAAAAGTCAAATAATTTATAAGCATTGAAATATTGCGATTACTTTTTTATCTTAGTTCGTATGAGATTAATTTAGAGGAGTAGCCCCTCACATTCATTGTCTGAAAGTTTTAATGGTTTCATGGACAGACCCTTTTGTTGACGTAGATTTTCAACTCAAAGTCAAAACTACAACAACACAAAATGAATCTCGAAAGCTATTGGTAGTGGCCAATTGGATGATGTAGTGGTTGAGAGTGCTTGACGCTTTTCTTGCTCGTAAACGTGGCTCTATCATACTCTGAAAAATTAAAAGTCGATTTTTAGCTATATTTTTCACCCACACCAAAAATGAGTTTTGTCGAGCTATCAATCGTCAGCTTGTTAGAAATATCTTCTTGGGCACAAACTTTCACAATGGACTATCGGGTGCGAATAAAGTTTTACATATAAAATTTTATATCGGTAGTTAAAAAGATTGAGAACATACATATAAAGTGTAGGAATATTCTAACGGTGTGAGATCTCTTTGGAAAAAAATCATACCGACTTGGCCTGAAGCTGTTGATATGCAAATAAAATCACGTAAAAATCTCTTAATAATATGAGGTTTTTTGAGGAAAATTTGTGCGAGCTTGACCTAAAATAGATAATATTATACTATACGAGAGTATCTTCGAGTTGGTGTTGCTAAACATCTATTTTGGAAAAAACAAGAAAAAAGAACTCTTTTAACCAAGACTTCCCAAGTGTCTGTTGGGACGACACAAGTTCCAGGTGAAGAGTATTATTTTAATTTGAGGGACTATTAGAGGGTTCATCGATTCTTTACACTTTTTTTTTTTTGGTAAGCTGGAGGCCAAAACTGAATTTGTAATCTCTTAATTGCAACTACATCTTGCATAACTTAAGTGCGAGGTTCAATTTTCATCAAAGATCTTTAATTCTTTTTCCTTCTCATTTCTTTCTATTAAAAAGGTTATCCTCATCTTAACATGAGGTCTCAAGTTTGAATTTTCATTTTTAGCAAGGAGCCTTTCCTCTTAATTAGGCCTTACATGCTGAAATTTTAGATTATTCTAGTCAGTTAACTCCAAATACTAGATGTTTGAACAAAACAAAAAACGAAGCTTAAGTTGGAACATCAAGTTAATATTGATCCTTCCCATGCAACTTATTTCTTTTTAATCGTGCTAGATATTCAGCTACGGTGATGATTTTTCCAATTACATGATATATGTATGATAGCATTTCATAAGCACCTAATAACGAAAAGTTCTGCATGTATAATAGATAGTAGAACAAGTTCAAACGTTCCTAATAAATTCTGAAACTGTTATGGGATCTTTATATAAATAATCAGCCGGGTTTACTGTTTACTGTTTACCTATGCTGATTATACAAGATTATACATATATTATATACAAATTATATATATATATATATATATTATACGTCTACCGGCTATTTTAGTTTAAAAGATTGAGTGGATGGCTATTTAGTTTAATCCTTCAACTATTTTACTAATTATCCACTAATGCAAATTCAGTGTCATGTTTGTAAGTTGCTTGAATTGGGCCTAAAAAATCACTATTGCTTTTCGCGTCAAATGGTGCTAAAGAAAGACTATTGGCCCATCACTGCTCTTTACTCGAGTCATTTACTAAAGTTTGGGCCTTGTCTTCCATTCCACAAAAATTGGAGAAAAAATAGCAGTGTTTGTAAAGTTATTAAATAATAGCCATTATTTTATGCGAAGATAAAATCTGGACAAAACACCTTAGCTGAAACACAGAAAATTTCAGCATAGCATGTTGAATATTGGAGGTCTTGCGTATAAACTTCCAGCATATTATGTTGAAACTTCAGCGCATTATGCTGGAATATCATATGTAAAAGATTCAAACTCCAGCATATTATGGTAAAATTTTTTCGAATTTTAAGGATATTTTTATTCAGATATTATCTTTATATGGGAAAATGGCTTAATTTTGATTACTTTAAAGCTGTGTCTATTTTTTATTTACCAGTTGTAAATCAAACTATTTCTGATTTTTTCCCAAAATTGATGATAAGTAATTATTTCACCAAGTATTGTTATATTACAATTTTCCATTAAAGGGCTATTATTGTTTTTCTTAGTAATATTCATTTAGTATTTATTGTGCTGAACTTGAGTCTGAAGTCGACCAAATTCAATTACAAAGTTAAGCAGCCTTGAACATGACTAACATAATATGTGAATTGAGCATTCGGAAAATTCCACTTGGCTAAGCTCATGTCGATTTTATTATACCATGCAAGAGTTACTTCAGTTTCAATACTGACATTCCATATCTACAAATTCAACTAGATTATGGTGAGAAAAAGAAAATCCTTGAATTCCAATTTGCCCTTCCAAAGAAAAATATATTTAAGGATGCCAGCTGTAGTTCTTCCCCCTTGCTATTTGCACCTGTCACTAACGTTAACAGAGATTAATTAAGGTCTAAATTGCATAATGTTTGAGGGAAATTAAGGTACAAATTACAAAATCCCAGCCAAAACCTGTCAAAATTTCATTTCAAAACAAGAAACCATAAATTCTTTAACTTTAGGGAAACATAAATTTCGATTTGCAATTTCATTGACTTGCACCTGGAACTGAGAAAAAGAATAGTGGAAGAGACTTGATAAGAAAGTTGTTACAGTTTCAATAAATGAAAAAGAGTTGAAAACAACAAAAATACATTAATCCTAAAAATATGTGGTAAGGCATACATATATCTAGAGAACCATGCATAAATGAAGCAAATAAAAGTTATGATTGAAGGCATCAAAGCTTACGATGAAAAAGAAATTATCGGAATTTAAAGACCAATCAATTTAAAATGATCATTGCGAGGCCTACCTCTAGCTGCCAGCCCCACTACTTCTTGCCACATCGTACATTAAAGATGGAATAATTGAAGTTCGCTTTTAGCAATTAGTGGTCAATAATCATATAAGTTTATGTGGCCATGTCCATGTTTTTTCGTTTTTCAATCAGTATTCAATACTCATGTTAGGGTTCCGAATAATTCAAATTTGCATTACAAAAAGACCTATTAAACGGAAAAGCGCTCTTATCAAGATTATTTTCACTATAAGAACTCAAACCTTAGACCTCTTATGATCCCTCCCACCACAATTTTTGATGGTCCTATTTCGTTTTTTATTTCATTTCCCACCCGATACCCATATAGGGTACCGAGTAATCCCAATTAGCGTCGCGAAAAACCTATTAAATGGGAAAGCGCTCTCCACCAAGATATCTTTTATTCCCAGGACTGGAATTCTAGACCTCCGATTAAGAATGAATATAATGTATCCTATCCATCCTACCACAGCCTCTAATCCTATTCCATGTTTCTTAAGTCTTTATTTTAATTGAGTATATATTTTGAAGACAGAGATCTTATTCCCATCCTAATTCCTAAACAAGTGAATGTGCTGATATTCATTTTGTGCATGCATAAAGGGCCTCAAGTAGTTTCAACTTCAGACCCACTTGCTGAAGGGCTTTCTTATTGGGCTCCACACGGATTCCATCACATGCACAATGGGCTATTAAGATAACCAAATGTACCATGATATGTCGGGCTTTACTCTGACAAATGTGACGCTTTTATTCTCTACAAATAACCACTCATAATCAATTATTCTCCAACCTTCTCCTTCTGTCACTATTTTCTTGAGTCCAGAATCGAAGTAACGTAAAATTCGACTTCAAGAACCAAGTTAACATGAAAAAAAGAAGAAGAAAGCGCATGCTCCTTATACTATAGGTCTTTGGGCTAACCGCCAGCTTTAATAGACGTTGGCCTTATCCAAAGACCTATAGCGCATAAAGGGCATGCACTATAGTCCTAATTATTCCAATAAATTTGATACTCTTTTTCAAGTTTATTTGGTTCTTGAAGTCGAATATTACGAATTCAGAGTTAAGAAATAGAGAATATTAAAAATATTAGAGTAATACTTGATACTATGTTACAATAATTTTTTTATAAAATATCAAAAAAATGCAACCGAGAAAACTGTGGCCCTAGTTGACGCAAAAGAGAGGCCTACCGTTCCTGGAGTGTTTTTTTCTTCTTCTACACTTTAGCATAATGTTCTGTTTTTCTTTTCTCAAGCAGTCCATCTGATCTTCTCTAGAATTCAGAAGCAAATCTATGCCGTTACAATTAAAGGTTGCAGGACCTTCAAATTTTGTAGTTTTTCTCCAATGTTCACTTGATCAATTAAGAAAAGTTGCATTAAAGAGAGGTGAACTTTAATTAATAGAAAGAAGTTAAAGCAAATTAGTTGCCCGAATTATGATCAGCAATTCTTTACATATATTAAAACGTTTATTTCCAATTAAGAAAAAAAAAAAAAAACAGTTCTTAAACACTGGGTATTTGTTCTCTTTTTGGCATCAAATAAAGATCAACTTAGAACCAAAACTAGAGAATTGAATGTGGAGATACTATATATCTTCTTCAGGTATTTCTCGCATAAAATAGAATCAACTTTCGAGTTCTTTTGTACTTTTTTTAGTAGTAGTTTTTTTGATATATTAAAATTGCTTGTCCTTGCAGATGGATGAACGCTAATTATTTAAATAATGTTGGAAAATTTTAAATACTAACTAGTCTTTAAAGTGGAAGAAGATGCACAAAAATTCCTTAAAAAAACAAGTAGTATATGATAAAAACAAATTAAAGACAATTATTTGTCATGCTCCCATGTTTCTGCAAAATTTCGCATGAAGTTTAAACCCGCAATACATGTGCCAGCAGCCACGTTAGGCTAAGGGGGTGTCAATTGATATCACTTACAGAAGATAAAAAATTTATATTTTATATATATATATAATCTCCATAATTTCTTCATGTGTTTACTTTTATATATTTAAATATTCCTTTGCAAAACTTCTGACTTTGCCACCGTCAATAGTTATGAATCTCAATTGAATAGGACATGGCAAGGCGAATCCACTTGGCATCCTTAGAACCCACACGTCAAAAATTTCTAGAGGATTCAACCGAAAGAAGAAAGCAAGTATGGGGTCTTTGTATTCTTATTAACATATGATGAGACAATTAAGGAAGAATGACTTGACAATAAAAATAGTATCTCTCTCTTTATATATGTGGACATGATACCTACAAAAACTTTCCTGCAAAATTAAAGTTGCAATACGCTGCTGTAGACGAAAAGTGTAGTAGCAATAGGGTCAATTTTGGATGTGAGGTTTCTATGAAGACACCTAATTTGCGTCTAGTACTCTTGCATGGAAGCATGCAGGCAACAAAGGTTTTCTTTTCTCCGTCATTTTGTTTTCTCAATGCAAGGCAAGGACAACGTCGTCTCTATCTCTATTTTACACTACAGTAGTATTTTTTCCTTAAGGGCAACACGATAAGAAATTCATCTACAATTATAAAATAGAAGAACTAACTAGGTTGGCTCAATGAGGGAAAAGGACCTTCTAGTTTGACTCTCGACATGTCGACTGATCCTAAAACACAAAGACGAATCCATAATTTTAATTCTAGGGGTTCAACACTTAGGTTTTTTAACCACTGAACTTATCACTTGTTTGAGTTCTGCATTCATAATTCAGATAATGGTGTTCAACTCTTAGGCTTTTTTGAACCTATAACGAGTGGGATATCATTCTCATGGTCTCCAATAATACTCCTGTACTAACACGTGATATGTTAAGGAAAAGTTTAATTATCAGAGTCCGAATCAAACAAACTATATACCATACAGATAATGGTGTCATTGAACAGTAAAACAATTCGTTCCACTTTCTTGTTTTGATTAGTTTGCTTGTGTTCGAAATATGGTTTTAAAATAATTAGTTTTACATGTTGAAAGAACTACAGCAATTCTTTTAATAACCTGGTTGTATTATTTGTTCTCCAGAAAACATATTTATTAATTGTGCAGAAAACAAAAAAATCGCAGAAATGAACAGTCACGAAAAGCTCATACCATGACCATATATGAGTTGCTAAAAATAAGTCATGGTCTTGGGTAATTGTAAAAAAGTCAGGGTGTAGTCTAATGCATTTTATAGAACTTGTCTGCACGTGTGTCTCATATCAACATGTACAAATTTTCTAGAATGATATAGATAATATTAAAACACGTAAGTGATGAGTAATTAAAAGTTTGAAAATAAAGTATAAGCTGAATCCACTAAATTAAGTATAACCTTTTTTTATGTAGCTCTTACCAAATATTCATTAATTTTTGTACCAAATAATCTGGATAAAAAATTATTTAGCAATGATGATTTCTGAGTAACTTCATAGTATACGTTATCTCAGAAATACAAGCCTTTAGACAACAGGTCAGCATAAAATAAACTGGTCTAACAAATAAATAGATTTACCTGTCAAAATAGTATTGAGCAAAATATATCATAGTAGTTATATATGGGAGAGAATTACTGACGGGAACAAGAAAAAATAAAAAAAGATAAAGTGATATAAAACTTTATTGTTCTTTTATATAGTGCAACATAAATGTGAAATTGCTATATTTATAATCGTTGGAAACTCAAAAGACAAAACAACTAAAAGAAAAATATGAAAAAGCCAGTATGTTACTAAAAAATATTTCACCACTGCAACTTCAGTGGGAGATGAAATAATTCTCCATTAGTCCGATTCAATGTAGCTAAAATTATCATTTAATAGAAATCATTTTTTATGTGAAGGGCAAAACTGTCTTTCAATTTGTGAGGGTTATTTTTGCCTTTCAAACTTTACTTTCGCATTTGACGCTTATAATATAGTATGATGATATGATGATATGATATGATGTTTTAGGTTGTGGCCACATTTACAATGGTATTATATTCCTGTAAGAAGATCAACCCTCTTCATCTTCCTTTTTTTTTTTTTTTCTCTATTTTTTTAGCCCAATCTTCTTGTCCAAGAAATAATAAGGGATTGATATCACGTCGAAGAGTCCTTTAGTATATGCCAGATATTCACGTGTACATTTTGGAGCGAAGTATAAGCCTCCAATTCTTACTTATTGTTGTGTTATAGCATGTTCGTGATATTTATTAGCCATTATCTAAGTTTTTGCATTGATAAACCTTTCGAGAAAGACAACGTTATTTTAAGGATTTTAATTGGTCATGCTCATAGTTTTCAAATAATAAACAAATTAAATTGCATTAAATCAAAATCTAGTTTGACCAATAATCTTTTATGGAGACATCGAAAGTAGGTGAATTCATGTTGTATGTAGACGTATGTCGCAATTTTTTTTGGTATTCTGGTATAATTTCTTAGTAATAGGTAGTATTAGTTATAATTTTGGCACTAACCTTTTGCGATTTTGACAACGTCGTCATCATCTATTGCACAGATGACCCAAACGTTTTCTAAGAGGATTTCTTTTTAGGATAAAGCTCCAAGTCAATTTCAAATTTTTAAAAAAAAAAAAAAGTATAAGAAAGACACAGTAATAATTACTTTACCATACTCTTACTCACATTTATTTAGTATTTAGATAAACTTACTACCTACGGATGGAAAAGGAGTAAATGACTAGTTTTGAAAAATTGACCAACCTTTGGACCAAATGACGTACAGATTGAGACGAAGCAGGAAGAGTGGTCTCCTAAAAGTAACAAAAACAGAAAAACTTATGGTTACCAGGTACATACCAAGGTGTAAATAAATGTGCCAAACCTAAAATAGGCTACTACTCATCCGCCAATAACTGTAAAATCTATATTATTCAGTTGTCAGGGACCACCATATACACACAAATAATATAACATAATATTTGCAGGATTATTCGCATTTATTGTTTTCCTAGTTGAGCTGATATTGTCATGGACCACCATGTACGTAGAGATAATTACTTCCTTTCATTTTATGTCACATTATTTTTTTATTAGTTTATTTAAAAAATTACTAATATATTTTCAGATAATTTAAATTTAAATTTCTCATGTTATTATCTTTAATAATGAACTTTCATATGATAAAAACTTACATGCACCTACTTTTTAATCACTTTCAATAAATAAACAATATGTATTATTACGATGGTACGTATTTTTTTCCCACTCCACCATAATTTATTAGTAAATATTCTCAGTTCATTAAATGATTTCATCTATAGTGAGTTGTTATGACTTGATATAAAAATCAAATAGAACAAAAGAAATTCCTTTAAAAACCATAAAAATTTTATTGCATGATCAAATCATTCATTATTTCTTATATTTTTGTGCTCCATGGAAATTGAAAAGGAGGGATTAAAAGTTATCAATTATTCCATCCAGAATTTTATTGAATGATTACTTGTAAAAAGACATTTAACAATGCCCCACCAAAGAGACAATTCAAGAGGGTAATAACTAGTTTCAGCCCACATGGCACTCGCACTACTACACTACCACCATAGTACCATGGCATGTATTAGGCTGTATGTATTAGCAAACAAACAAGACTACCTATCTCATTTAACTCAATCATTTTTCTACTTCTATGATACACATTTTGTCTTAGTAGTACTAATAAAGATAAAAGAAAGAAGGTATCTATTAATCCTAATTCACATACTAACACTCTTTAGTCTGAACATAAAGAATTTTTAACTTTTACGTAGGCTTTACAGCTTTTAATAAGTGAAATTCTTTGCATTTTTCAAAATGTTACTAATACTAATACTTAACGTGACATTCCAATCTATAGTCAAACCAAAAACTTCGCGGGAACTATTTTAGGACGACGGGCGAGAAGTATGGAGTTCTAACGGTCTCGATATTCTATATTTTTAGGAATCGGAACCCACACACTACACACAAAAATAAATTATTGTGCGATCGATAAACTCTTTCCTTTTTGAGAACAGCCTAACCTAAAAAGAGCAAAGGAAAGTAAATTTAGTTCGATAGTCTCGATAGTGGATCAGTTTTTGCTTAAAAAACTCCGCCTATCCCATATATATGATATAGAAAGCAGGAAGACTGCGCCGTTATTAATTATTATTAAGATGATATACTATCATGTAAAATGAGACATCAAGATAACTAATCTTAAGAAATCTACAGAAGTGACTATTGGTTTTTTGGTCCAGTTATTTTTAATTTATTTATTGAAATCACGAAATCGTGTTTTGGAATTACATGAATCCTAACCCCAGATCGTTTCTGAAACAGCCACTTTTGGCTCAATCCCCCACCCAAAACTAACTAGAGTCTCAATGATTTTGACTCTAATAGCAGCCACTAAATTTCGCCCCGTTTATCGCATCTTAAACGTACCACGTATTGCAAATAAAATTTTACCTTTACACTCTATTTATTATAAATAAAAAAATTTTTAAAATATTATTTTTTATAGTAAAATATATATTTATAATCACTTCTTACCGTTATATTATTAAATATGTTGTTTAATATTTTTTTCTTATTTTTTCAATTTATTCTCTCCCAAATCCACGTATAGTATTTTATTTCTCTCTTCACGATCTCTCTCATTCTTTCCTATATGAATCAGTTAACCGGTTTCATCCGACAGACGGTCTATAATGGTATCAATTTCCGCTCTTTCATTATTTTTTATTATTATCTCTTTCTACCTCACTTCGGTGACCATTTCCGTCCAATCCGACGGTCATGAAACTTTCATCATTCACGTTTTCAAATTCGATAAGTCCCGTATTTTCACCACTCACCACTAAAGTTTTTGGGTTTTTGGTCAGTTAAAGCTTCTTCTTTTTCTCTTCAACAACCTTTTTTTTAAAATATTCACCATTATTAGGTTTTCTGCAGAATACCCACTAAATGATTCAATTTTGAAGGGCCATCTATTAATTTACAAATCACTCAAAAGGAACCTGTGTTTGCAGGTTCATCAGCAACCATTGAAGCCGAAAGGAGAATAAAGATATGTTATGACCCTAATTGTAGATGTATTTATATGTATTCGAGTCCGTGTACATTGATTTTTAGTTCCTATAAATGGTTTTCTCTTCTTGTATTTATATGTATTTATATGTACTCGATAAGGCATACACTGATTTTTATTTTGTAGAGTGATTTTTGACTGTTGTATTTAGATATATTTATATGTATTAGAGTTCTTACAACAACATTTTTAGATACATTGTTAGTTCTATCATTTCGGTGTTATTTATCAATTAGTTATGCATTAAATCTAACTGTGTTCAACTATATTTTCAATCTAACTGTATCCATCTGTACTTAACACAACAATATAGTGAAATACAGTAAAATGCAATCAATACAAATAGAAAATCAATGAATACAACCAATGAAATATACTCAATAAAGCAGTAATATCATGTATTAGGAATAAATAAAATTTTGTGAATACAAAAATAAACTTGAATACATTGAACATAACTTCTAGATACAACAGAATACAAGCACTAGGTTTATTATGATATATGCAGGCAGCAAGTTACTATTACAGGTTGTATCCAGCATAAATACATGATGTATTCATATACAGAAAATCGAATTTCAGAATATTTCTGTAGATACTTGTATCAATTCCGAGCAGAACCTCGAACAATGTCAGAAAAAGATATAAAAAAAAAAACTTGACTGCATCAGAAAAAAAGAGGGACTAAAACTCTGAAAATGCTCTGTTTTTTGGTGTTTAGCGTTTGATAAATCTTCTCATTAAGTGGATTGATAATGTTGTATGTTATAATTGATTTATGTGAGTTATATTAGGAGTATATCCCGTTAAATTAGTCGCTTTCCGTTATTAAATAACTGGAGAGACCTATTAATATATTGTATTCATGAATACATGAATAGATGTGAATACAGCGGCTGATAGATGGACTATCCTGTTTTTTAGCCGATTTTTCGAATACATTACCATAACAACTGAAAAGTAGCTACGAAAAGTAACTATGTATATAATAGCTATAGAAAATTAATAGCCACTAAATAATAATCATTTCTGAAAATTTCTCTTTTGCAAATGCATGTACCATTTACTAATTTAATGAATCACATATTTTTATGTTAAAATTAATGAAAATATATAACTTTGCCTTGTACTACTTGCAATTATTCAATTTTGTCCTTCGTATTGTGGTGCAATCATATTCTTAATACAATATATTATCTCGCTATTGTCTTCATCATTGAGAGTACATTTGACAATAATAATATAATTGCGACTTGTTTTCACCAAAATCATATAATTGAATTTTCACGCAAAAATTATAAAAATTTCACTAAATCACATAATAATCATAGTGATTGAAATATACAACTTTCCGATAATATTTTCTGATTTTATATTTTATTATTTTATAGTTTCAGTCTAATAAATAATAGTTAAATTAAAATAAAAATAACTCAACCCGACCCGATACAACCCAATACTCATATACATAAATTAAAATAAACTAAAAGTGAATCCTTTCCTCAAATACATGATACTCCTATTTTTATTTTTTAGATTTTTATTCAAATTGATAACATTATTACTTCAAGAGCATTTTGATTATCCATATCTTTAATTTTTATTTTTATTTTTTTTGTAAAATCTCATGCAAAATACTCCTATTTTTTTTAAAAGTTTATGTATATGAAAAAACCATAGTTATATTCATTTGCGAAAGTTACCTTTTTCATTAACGGTAATAAGCGTGAAATGTGTGGATTTTATGTGCACAATTTTTTCGTGAAAAATGATCCAAATTGACCGCCCAAGACTAAAATTTAAAATTAATTTCAAATTGGAGTTCAATTAGAATTTAAGGGCGAACAATAAGACTTTTTCTTAATAGCAAAAATAATAGCAGACTAAAAGTCTAACAAAGTACATAAAATACTCAACGTCAAAGATTATATTTACAAAATTAACCAATTTCTCTTAAGCTTATGAAAATGAAAATTCCAATTTGTTACATCGTACATAGCCACTTCCTCCGTTCAATTTTACTTGTCCAATTTAATTTTACATACTTCTAAAAAATAAGAAATAAAATATATAATTTACCATAATAATCATATTAATTAATATATAATCTTAATTGATTTAAAAAATAATTTAAAATAAATAATAAATAATAAAAATAGTAAAAAATAAAATATTTTCTCTTGATATACGAAAGTAACAAAGTAACAACAAAAAATCATAGATGCAGTGAGAAGCAAGAATACGTAATCACACACACAGAGGACCAAAAAAGAAACAAGTAATATTCTGGAACTATAGTGTGAGTAGTAGTAATAGCAAAGTATATGTCCGTCACACGTGCCACCTATATAAAAGCCACGCCACTAGTGCTTTTTTAGATGACGAAAATTAGTGAGTTTGTGAGTGCCTCGTTGATCTCTATGGTCATAACTAGCCCATGCTCACCACTTCCTTTTGAACTTTCTTGAGAATAACACCAAACAGTACACACACTCTCACAAAAACAAAAAACTTAAAAAGAGAGAAACAATTCAATCTCTCTCTCTTTCTCTCTTTAAGCTTATCAGCTACCTCTATCCATATCCAAGAACATCAATGGGCGAGGTTTGCTTTGCTCTCCCCCCTTTATTTTTTTGGGTTATTTGTTGTTTGAGATTTCTGATTTTTTTGTTGTTATAGGAAGAGAAGAAGCCAGAAGAAGTGAAGAAACCAGAAGAAGAGAAGAAAGAGGAGGCTCCAAAAGGTGATAATGAAAAAAAGGAAGAAAAGAAAACAGAGGAAACCAAAGAAGAAACACCAGCACCTCCACCGCCACCTCAAGAAATAGTGTTGAGAGTTTACATGCATTGTGAAGGTTGTGCTCGTAAAGTCCGTAAATCCCTTAAAGGCTTCGAAGGTAAGCAGATTTATTAGTTTGAAATCAAGATTTCACTGAAAAAGCAAAACCTTTTCTGAATTTACGTTTTGGGGTTTTTTGTAATTTGAATGTGTTTATGTAGGAGTTGAGGATGTTCTGACGGATTGCAAGACACATAAGGTGATTGTGAAAGGGGAAAAAGCAGATCCGTTGAAGGTTTTAGAGAGAGTGCAAAAGAAGAGCCACCGTCAAGTTGAGCTTCTCTCTCCGATCCCAAAACCGCCGGCCGAAGAGCCAAAGAAACCGGAGGAAAAAGAAGTCGTTAAACCCGAAGAGAAAAAGGAGGAGGTTTGTTTAATTT
Organism: Nicotiana obtusifolia; assembly: GCA_002018475.1. Classification (NCBI taxonomy): domain Eukaryota; kingdom Viridiplantae; phylum Streptophyta; class Magnoliopsida; order Solanales; family Solanaceae; genus Nicotiana; species Nicotiana obtusifolia. Next base: position 28,393 of record MCJB01049301.1, read on the forward strand.
AATCTTTAATTTTCTTTTCCTTTTTATCTCTCACGCGAGTTGTTTCTTTTTATATATGATGCTTTTTCTCTCTTAGTCCTTTCCCTTTCTGGGGTTTTATCAGTTTTTAAGGTAAGGTAATGAATATGGTATTTCTGGTTTGTTTTGCAGCCGCCCCAAGTGATTATTGTAGTTCTGAAAGTTCACATGCATTGTGAAGCTTGTGCTCAAGAAATCAAAAGGCGTATACAAAGAATGAAAGGTATGATTTTTTTCTTTTTTCCCATTTTGGGGTTGTATGAGTTAGTATGAACTTTTTGATTTATTATCTGGTGCAACTAATTGTTATTCTGATTATGCTTTTGTTACACTTTTCCCTTTTTCGGATCTCTATAATAGTATTCAGTATTTTAAGGATTCTATATTCTCTGCATCTTTCACAATCGGTGCAGTCTTTAATTTGGAATAATATATTCATTCTTTAGAATCTATTCAAATTTAAGTCAATTCAAACACATTCTGTCAAAAAATAAGAACGTCCATTTGTTAAATTAATTGAGGAATCTTTAGAATCTGTCAGCTGGTATTAAAAATTTGACCATAAATTTATAATTTTGAAGGTGTGGAGAATGCAGAACCAGACTTGAAGAACTCCCAAGTGACAGTAAAAGGGGTATTTGAGGCAACACAACTTGTGGATTATGTTAGCAAAAGAACAGGGAAAAGGGCAGTTATTGTTAAAGTAGAACCAGAAAAGAAAGAAGAGGAAAAACCCAAAGAAGGAAATGAAGAGAAGAAGGCAGAAGAAGGCGAAAAAGAAGCTAAAAAAGGTGAAGAGGGAGACACTAAAGAGAAAAAAGAGGGTGGTGGAGATGGAGGCGGCGCTACCGCCGGCGGCATCGAAGAAGCTGATTCAGGTAAAGAGGTGGCTGTTCAAGAAGACCCAAAATTAGAAATGAAGAAGAATGAGTTTTACTATAATTACCCACAGAATTACCAGGTTTACCCTCAAAGATATGCCCATGAAATGTATAATCCATATCCTCCACAAATGTTCAGTGATGAGAATCCCAATGCATGTTCTGTGATGTAAATTAGGAGAAACATGAAGGGTATATGTGGAAAACAAGGAATTGTGGTCACATGGGAAATGTCCATGGCTATTTCTGCAACTTGTTGTGGTTGTGCTCTACATGTGGCCCTGTCTGGGGCCTTTGGTAATATGTCTGCAGGCAAAAAAAACTATAGAATTTTGTGAGCACTTTGTACTTTTTTCTGGTTTTCTTCTTTATTATAAGCCTGTTGTTTTATACTATAATCAATGTTGTATGTATATACTAGTAGTATAGTATATTTAGCAGAATTTTACGTGTTGTACTTTATTCTTGCAAGTTGTTTCTTCTGAGTACAGATCTTCCCTAAACCCCACCCCACCCCACCCAAACCAACAAAGAATACATCTGGCTGTTTGAGGTAAGTGGGGAGGGTGAATTTGGTGAGGCTAATTTTGCCTATGGTAATTTGAAAAGTGAAAGCAAAAATCATGATTTTGTTTGTCTTATGTTTAAAAGAAATTGAGAAATGTTGGTGGGATTAGCTGCTGTTAAAGTGTCACATCCATTGGTAGTTGCATATGGTAGTAGGTATAATAGGAAGTGTCATTCTAATCCAGTAATTTCTCAACGAAAAACTAACAGTGAGATAGGAGGTTGGTAAAGATTTGATGTGTACATTCACGAGGTGAGCATTTCTCTAAAATGATAAAAATGTGATTGTTTTGTTCCTTTCAGTTTCAAACACACTAATTGCTTGTATCATGATATCACTTTGTGTCCTTTAAATTGTATTTTGGAGTGATCACTTCTACTTTTTCAGCTTATCTAATAGAATATACATTTCACCACCAATCTTTGGGCAGAGAGGATGGGGCTGTCGATGTGGCTGTCTTCTCTTAATCAGAGAACTCTTAATCAGAAATTTCAGGTTCGAGCCTTGAGTATAGAAAATTTTTGGTGGAAGTGGTTCCTTCGAATGGGGTCTTATACGATACAAATTCGAATATAGTCGGATTTAAATACGGATATCGGACACCGAAAAAAAATAAAAAAAAAAGACATTTTAAGTTTGCAAAAGTAAATTTCGATCGCACTTGCCAACTTTTGTTTATTAGGAATTGTGAAGTGTGACTACCTGGCCTTTGGTATTATCCCAAAATGTTATAATGGCAACGATCTGTTTTATCGCAACTTTTCCGCAAAAAAACGTGACATAAAATCCACCAATCAGATGTAGAAATAATGTTTTCTTTCTCTTAAGCTAGTCAACTATGAATTGATTTCAATTCTTAACCGCTTGTGAGTGTTGACTATATCTTCGTAATACTTTAGAATAAGATATTACAAACGTCAAGCACCATTTTAGGCTTTAAGTCATCTCATAGGTCGCATATATAAAAAAATTACTCTTGTTTTCTAAACGGGAGTATATATTCCAAGTTCGAATAGATGATTAGTGATAACAACAAAAGAAACTAGTTGAAATAGAGGTATTTCATGTAAATTGGTACACATTAAGGTTAGGAATTTGCAAGAAATTTTTACACAAATAGCAGATCATATTAATTATTTATTTTTTCTAATTATATACAAAAAGATATACATTAATTAAAAAGAGCTTCATTGCTTTCAATGATATCATAATTCACTAGCTTTTTGGTGGTCAATGGCCAAGGACAAAGTTCACGGCTATAAACTTTTGGTCATGACTGTCTCAGAAGTACAGTATGGCCTACATGAAGTTGTGAAGTACTACTTGATTAAACTCGATTTGACGGTAGAAAATTACGTAAATAGAGTATAAAATTAAAATTTTGAAAAGAGTTGACAGATTGTGCATATCTAATTATTTATACAATTAAGTCGCTTATACGTTAATTACAAGTAAACCTATGTAACAAACATTAATTTGGTAATGGTACTAATCACATGTTAAATTGCGCAATATTTTTACGATTCCAGGGGATCATACATAACTTAAATCCATCTTTATATGTATATTTCATGTAATAGCCAGTTATTGGTTGAATAAACTGAGGTAGTTGGTGTGGTTTCTGATTGTGGAGAGGAAGATGATGGACATTCGAGTCTTGATTGAGACCAAATGCATAAAAGTCTTTGTCTTTTTATAGTTACGGTAGCACTCAAAATGATGAAGTAAATATTCAGAAGAAAAAGAGATCGAATTTGGATTCAAATTGAAGAAAAGGGTTGGTTCTCTTCGTCACCATTTTGTCAATAAGGAGAAGTATGCTTGCATCACATCTCTATCTTCGTTATCCTCTTTCTCTTTTGATCGAAAAAATTCATGCCATTGCTTGCATCAGCTAATTGGTATCTCTTTGCTTTTGGCTAATTAGTGGAAACTGGAAAGTTCCATAAAATCGCGGATGTACATTTTTAATTAAAAGGATTTAAGTTATATCTCGCTAGCGGTTGTAATTATGCTTTTCTTAAGCGAAGGGTCTATTAAAAATCGTCTTTCTAGATAAGATTTACGTACACATTACTCTCCTTAGATTTCACTTGTGAGATTATACTGAATATGCTGTTATTAATGTTAAAATTATATCACGATATAAAAGCTTTTATATGCTCTTTAAAAATTGATTGCTCTTACATGTATTCCTCGCTATTATTTATTTCTACCAATCATATTAGTGAAAACACCTACTTGCAGTTGAGATTTAAATAATCTCATTATGTAAATACTTTCTTACACCTGAAGGAATAATCCCTTTAATAAAAAAGCACAGTCTTCTAAATAAAATAGGTACAATCCAGCTAGGAGCATCATGAACTTATTGATAAATGATTTTAACACCGAAAAGAAAATTTCGAAGTGTTTAAAAATAACTACAACCTCACAAAGCAGTAAACGAATTAAAAAATGAATAACTTTACCAGTAAATATTGAGGCAATAGATTCTTGCTAATAATATACCAATCTTATTGGATGTCAGTAGGTCAATTTACGTCTAATCCTAGTCTTTTCCTTCACAAATACTCCTTTTCTTCACTTTTTTTGTCACCTTTCGCTTTTCGAAAGTTAATTTGATTAATTTTTAAAGTTAAATTATGTTAGACTTTTTTAATATTTTAAAATTAAAATTTAAATATTTAAAAACTATACGAAAAGTATTATAATTTATAATTTTTTTCATATCAATATTCAATATGATGAAAAAACACATATTAAAATGTTGGTTAAAATTTATGTAGTTTGACTCTCAAAAAGCGAAACATGACAAGTAAAAGTAAGTGGAAGGAGTAATAAATAAAGAAAAATTTAATGAAGAATTTCAAGACTCCACGGCTCAATTTAATGTACTTGAAGGGTAAAAAACCTTACAATTAATTAATTTAGACCATCTCCAATCCAACGCTATTTTTGACACCAAATACTATTTTGATGTAAGATTTGGTATTTTGGTGCTGCAATCCAATATCATTTCATAGACCATTATTGTGCGTGAATAGTGGTTACACCAAATTTGGTGTAACACTATTCATCAACACCATTACTATTCATTAATATTTTATTATTATTTTTATTATATAGCACTTTTAATGTAACATATTATAAATTTTGTAATTACTTATTTTAATTTTGGCTCAGCATAAAAAAATTAAGGATAAAGATGCTTATTTTGCACTTCGTAATGAATTAATAGAGCATTTATGGGAGCAACATACTAATCCTGTAAATTGAATATTTATGTAAAAATTAAATTAAATTTTATCATAATGTAATATTTATTTAGTTATATCTTATCAATGATTTCATTTTTATTTGAATTATCCATTTAAATAATTTTATATTAAATGGTTATATAAGAAAGAAATATATATTATATGGGATGAATATGTAAAAAAAAAAGGATTTGTTTTATGAAATAAAAAATAAATTTATATAAAAAAATAATATAATATAAAAGAGAGAAGAATATAAAAAGAAAATATATAATATAAAGAGAGAGAAAAATATAAAAAATATTTTTTTTTCCGTATAAAAAATAATATAATAAATTAAAGTTAATTTGTACCAGTTTAGTGTTTATATTATTGTGATGTATAAAAATGGTACGAGGGATAGAGATGCCCTAAGCCATAACATGCTTTGGAAAAGGGAAAAGAGTATTAAATATTTAAATGAAGTGATGGAGTTGCAAAATCAAAGTTCGGTAATCTTATGTACCCTCAATCTGGGAGAGATAAATAAACTTGTAAATGTCGGTGAACCACTTGAATTTCCCACCTCAACGTATCTCCCTGGCATGGCCTCCCCCATCCCTACTGGGCATCCATTTCATGTTTAATTTACGGATTTAATTTATATATAATGTAACAAATCTTTATTTTAAAATATATACTTAATAATTACATTAGGCTGTTTATTTTGTTTTTCATGTCATCAAATTAGGTTTATTTTATGCAATTATCTATTGTTGTGAGTTACTTTAATATGGAAGTATAAAAAGATTTTATGCGTTCAATGTACTGAAGTTAAGCACTTAATCTACAATCAATTTGCATCCCAAAGCTCCCATATAATACGTACTAAGTAAATGGAACGATTTTCATGAACATTGTCTTCCCTCTGTCTTCTTACTTCCTTTTTTTCTAAAGAAAAAAATGCAATATCCATGTCAAACAATCAACAGAATCTTAAACTTTCTTTGGGCTACTTAACATAAAATTAATAATCAATGGAAGAAGAAGGAAAATCCAATAGGGAACCGACCTCGCTTCAAATCATCGTAGCCTCTTGCTGTGAATGGAGCTTGAGTTAGGATGTCAACTTTATCAGATCTGAATTTTAGAATATTCATTTTAAGTATATTTATTTATATTTAATAAATTTTTAATATAAATATATTATTTAAATAAATGTTATTAAATTTGACGGAATACGTTTTCGGGTTTCTAGCTCCGTCCATGAATGTGAAGTTACGCTGTCCCCCGGTCTCCTTCGTACTATAACTTTAACCTACTTATTATTCTCTCATTTTTTATTATAATAATAACTCGTCCTTGTTTCTATATTTTCCTTTCTAATTACTTTATTTCTATTTTCTTCATTTGATGAAGATAAAACCGTAAGCAGAAAATAGGTTGAGTAGTTTAGATTCGAAATTTGGTATCTATGAAGTTAGCAGCAGGCTCGAAGTTTGTAAATGAGATTGCGTTAGGATGGCATCATAATTCAGAGCATCTCTGCTGTGTCAGTCTAAGCCGCCATGTGCCTTTTACTCCACACAACCACCATCTTCATCTTCTACATTCTTTTTTTAAACCTTTCTTTTTACCTTTTCTCCCCCAACCATATTGTGGTTTAGAATAGCTTGTTTAGTTTAGTTAGGTGGCGTTTGTCATCTTAAATATTTACTTATTTATTATTTTTGTTGGATAATGCCAACATTCTATCTATGATAAGGCTCACGTGGAGGCTGAGGTGGCTTGAGTCATAGTCATTATCGAATATGACGTTTGTTTGGGGGCGTGATTAAGAAATAAAGTTATGCTATAGCTTTTGTAATAGTGGTAAAAGATTAATTCTAATAAGCGATATCATAGTAAAGGTTATGAGTTCGATTCTCAAAAGTAACGTGTCTGCATGAGGCAGGTGTTGGGAGGGAAATTGTTAGGTAACACCAATATCCTATTTATAGCAAGGTCCATGATGAGGCTGAGATGGTTCGGATTGAAGTTATGGGCGAACACGACGCTTGATTGATGTGCTTGGTTAAGAAATAAAGTTACGACATTGCTATCAACTCTAACTTTTGACATATGATGATAAACGGTCAATTCTAACAATTTTTATACTAGTAAAAAAATTATTAAAAATTCACATAAGTTTGTTTCAAGTTTGAAGTTTGATATAATACAAATTCACCTTGTGATGATTCTTCGCAAAGTAAACGAAACGTTTACATAAATTAATTGAGGTAGATGGTGTGAAAGACCCATCACATTATCTCTCAAGGTTTATTATTACTTAAAAGAATTTAGCTTTTCAAAAGGTAAGAATTAACATATTTACAAATGGGAATGTGAGTATATATATATAAACGTGATACGTTGTGGCATGGGGCGAGCAGCAGTATATCATTGCATTATGCCGGGGGCCCCAACTTATGGGCCGGAGGAAATTTGCTGGACTAACCCACGTGAGTGCGACATAATTGCATTTTAATCATTTGATGCTTTTACAATATTTTGTCTTTCCTCGTCTTTTTTCACCTGACTTTGTTTTCAAAATTTCAAGAAAGAGTTTTTTTTAAAAAAAAAAAAAAAATATTTTAGGGAAAATTCTTTCCAAAACGCGATTACTCTTATATTTATTTGATATAAACAGTAAATACAAAGTATATTTACTTTATCTATAATATACAGTAAGTGTTTTCACTTTTAAAAGGGGAATACATATAGTTTAAAAAGTCGTATAATTTTCTTTGTATTCGTCTTAGGAATTACTTCTAATTTATTTCATACTTCAGATATATAAAATTGATTTAAAACTTACTTTATTCCCGAGCTTCATTCCGTTTTTTTAAATATTTTTATAGTTGCACCTCATTTATCTCCTGCTATCAGAATCAGACGAAATAAATAAATAGCAAGACAAATAAGTATGGTCCTGAACTCATGATCAAAGAACAACAGGTATATATGTTCCCTCAATATTTTAGTTGGTTACTGTATTTTTCTTTCTGCTATTCTGAATTTACTCTTCTTACTTTTATGTAGTGTCTTTAAGTATTTACCCATTTATCGAGATTTGTTTTGTATACAGTATTTCTCTGTTAATTCTTTTAAATCATTTGACTGTAACACGTGTTTACTCGTACTTTAAAGTAATTCTACCCCTTACAAGATTTTCTAAAGAATTAGTGAACTATTGCAGTAATCTTGAGCAAGAAGAATAAGTCAATTAACACTCCAAAATGGACTCTAGACAGTTTCATTTGAACCAGAAGAATATAAACAGCTCTTTTTATCAGATGAACAAGCGAAAACATGATCACTGATCAATGCCACTAATCTTTTTCTTTCTTTCTTTGTGACAGAAACGTGATCACTAATTGGATACCTTGTCTTGTCAATTGAACTGTCCTGCTATATCGGGCCTCAATTTATTTCTACAAATAGTCACAACCTCACAGGCAAATAAAAATTATTATGGACCCATTAAATTGATTAAAGCCCAAATATTGCACACAACCCAAATATGAAAATTCCACGCCCTCACAGTATATGTGTTTACCCTCAAAGTCGGATAACAATTAAATTTGTAAGTGATTTAAGGATATGCGGATTAATTTGATATAAAACGATAAATTGAGTTAAAATGGGCAAGTAAAGATACAATAAATTCAAACCACGCGAGGAGGATGATTCCAGCCTTGGTGAAGCATTCACCCTCGATCCGGGCTCACAATGGACAATTTTGATGAACGAGAGAAAAAGGTTATAATAACAATGAAAATAATAGTATATTGCTTTGGAATGCGTGTTACAATGGGTCTAATGAATTATCATGCCACCTTTTATATAGTAGGGAAATCCAACTCTAAGTACAACTCTATAAAAGGTAAAAAATCTTCTGTTTAACTAATTGCCGATTCTTCATTGATACATGCCGAGATCCACGTCGTGATATTCGGCTGGTCGCGAATATTACGGCCTTCTGTTGGTCGTGCTTGGTTGCCCAGCAATATCTCTTTCAGGATTTGGACGATCCCGAATCATGACCCCAATATTCTCGAAGGCAGACAACGTGCCCCCGGATTCTGACTCGATAAGACCTTTGCTTTGCTTCGATTTCGATCCCTCACAATCATATCTCGAGCTCGTTTTACCTTATTGGAGGCCGGAATGTATTATTAGCCCGGATTTTACCCGTATACAGATAGTCCCCTCGTTTCTCGAAAAGCATGCTGACGAGAAACGACATGTGCATCCTGATTCCTTCTTCAATACACCGTGACATAAACGACAAAAGGCCTGCAACGTCTCGTTAGTCATGTCATACTAGCATTAAATGCACGTCAGCCGCCGGTCGTCTGTTCCTGGAGGTGAAACATCACGGAACCACTATAAATAACTCCTCCTCTGTTTATTTTTTACTTTACATTAAACCGTCTACCCTTGTACCCTCAGGATTTCACTACTCTTTTTCACATTCTAGCATTATTACCCCCGTTATTCGAGATTCCTTTGAAATTTTTACTCATCATCTACTCAAGCCAACATATTTGAGCTTCCAGCTTTCAACCTTTTCCTATCTCTTTCAAGTTTTCCCCTATAACAATGGAAAAGACCTCAAAATTTGTTCCCAGAAGGTCGCTTCTACTTCCCAAACGATTGCCGAAACTGCTTCCGATGTGGTAGACCTCGGGAGACCTGCTGTTAATGTGGTTATCGATGAACCGACTCTTGAACCTCCCTTGAAGATGTTCATTCTCGGAGGTTGTTCGATTGCTAACGACTTCAAGATCGAGAAGCCTTCTTCGGTAAAAGGTCGGTGTGAGGATGCCTCGAGATACATTTGCTCAATCACTGAAGATTACCTCCCTACGGTCCGAAAAGACTCCAACTGGACCGACAAGGACATCATGGTTCTCGACTCTGAAGAGGCAATTACCACCCATGTCGAGGGATATCTGAGTGTTTACACTTATCCCTTTATATTGGGCCCGGTGGACTCAGTCATCTTAGACTTCTGCCGGAGGTATAACGTATGCCTCTGTCAAATTCCCCCTTCACTGTGGAGGATCGTGATCCTCCTCCGATTTTTTGTGAATAAAATCGATTCGTGTACCTTCACCATCGATCATCTGCTCCGTTTATACAGTCCCCGAATCTTCCAGGGAGGGGGGGTGCTGATAAAGCTTGTACGCCGGGCCAATAAAGCCCCATTTTCAAGCATCGGCGAGGCTGGCCGGATCGTTTTGTCCGTGTGAGGAACTCAGATTTGATCCCAGCAGAATTCAGACCATTCCCCGAGAAGTGGAATACATCATATAAGTAAAACTTTCCGTCGAATGTTGATTTCGTGTTCATCGCTCTCTTTCTCATTGGTATTCATGTTGGTGTAGCTGTCGCTTGAGTCCCAAATGCTGTCCCTCGACTCAAGGAGTAGGCCCGAAGGTATTGTCTCATAGATTCCCTACTCCGAGCGCTCATGGCGCAGACTCTCGAAGGGCTATTGGGAGGCCCGTTCCTATAGTAAGATTCTTTTCCCGAATAGGTTGTGTTAGGCTTCTTCTCTCACCATTATGTTCTTATTATTTTTCCTTTATTTCCCTTTTGCAAGTTTGCCTTATACCGTCGAACTTAGGCCCTTGGTTGGGGACGAGGACCTGCCTGCTGATTCTTCCACTTTAGGACAGCCCGGAGCCACAGCAGGGGAGAAAAAAAGGGGCCCCGAGTTCATTGAGCTCGGAGAAAAAGAAAATGAGAAGGAGGCTGGTTCATAAGCTAAAGGAAACCTCTAGCTCCCGAGTGCTTGACTCGAAATCCCTCCTCCGCTCAGAGACGAGCCCGAGGAGGATGACAGCTTTATGGCCCATGAGCCATCTATCCCATAGGAACGGGTGGCAGCCGAGGGGGAAACAACTGAAGCTAATCCCCCTCAAGCTAGCGAGTCTTATGTTGAGGTAAGGGCTGAGGACCCGCGAGATGCTGGTCCTGCCCCGCCCGGCGTTATAAATATTTCGGGATCGCCTTCTTTCACAGAATCAATGTTCGATGAAGCTCAAACGATGAAGGAGCGATCCCATGAGGAGGTCCATGGAGCGGATGATCCCCTCTGAGGCTTTTTTGATTGAATAGACTCATCCGCCCCGGAGGATTTTACCGGGTTGAGTGACTTATAGGTGCCGAAGAAAAGTCCACCTTCGAAGGCTGGCGGGTCGAGCTCGAGCTCGAGATTAACCAGTCGATTCCCTGCTCTGAGAATGGATCCTGGTCGCAAGCGGATTGTCGTTATCACCGTTCTTGAGGATGCCCGGTTCCTTTTCTCCCATGTAGGGATAGCCAGTTACCTCCGATGTCTAGTAACCGAAGAAGACCTGGTCAAAATGAACCGGGTAATTCTTGATAATTCTCGATGATTCTAATATCTCTTCTAATATTTGATCTAATTTTTGATAATTCTAATATCTTTTCTCGTATTTGCAGGTCTTGGTACTCCACCACGATACCTTCCTCCGGTACCGAGATGAGTTGAGCCAACTCGAGGCCGAAGTCAAAGAGCTTGATGAGAAGAGAGGCATGTAAAAGCTTTTCAGCGAGCAACGTGAAGGAGAAGTCAAGAGCCTCCGAGCCGAGTTGGACGCGGCTCAGAAGGAACACATCGACCTGTTGGAACAGGTAAAAATCTTTGAAGTTAGTGATGATGAGCTAGGCACGGTGTCTAATGGCCAGGATCCACAGGTCTAGCAGAAGGTTGATCGGGTCGATCAGCTCCGGGCTGAGATGGATGAAGTCAAGGCCATGGCCGAGGAGTGGAAGGGCAAGATGGACCGATTGACTTCGAAAAAGGAGACCGCTCGGGAGCAGCTGGCCTCGACGGAGTCCCAACTTCGATCGATGAAGGAGAAGGCTGAAACCCAGTCTCACAATATCGAAGACCTCCAGTCTCAGCTTGGGCCAGCCGTTATCGCACGGGATACCCTTGCCAAGGAGCTTGAAGCGGTCAAGTCAGCGGCGGAAATAACTAGGGCCGACGCTGAAGAGATGGTGGCCTAGTACAAAGCTGATGATGAGGCAGCTCAAGAACGCCTGAAGGCCATCATCAAATATGTGAGGTGGTAGTCCCCGAGGGAGCCTATCGAGGAAGTTCATGCCCGGGAGTCGATTTATCGACTAAGATTGAAAATGTTAAGAGGTTAGAGGCCGAGGCCAAGAAGTTGGAGTACCCCGAGGATGAGGAAGATTCTGAGGGTTCGTGCAGATCCGGGGACGGGGAAGACCTCGATAGTTCCGGTGACGAGGTGGGCTCCGGTGAAGATTGGGCTTCTTAGGTGCCTTGTAGATTTTTCCTCTCTTTTGTACTTTTGTATTTTGTTGAGGCCGTTTGGCCTTTGTAAAAAATTTATGTATATGTACAAGGCTTTTTCCCTTTGACAAATTTCAAGCTTGTTTCTTTTTGCTTTTTTCTTTACAATCGCAAAGATTTTGAATGCCTTAGCACATAATAATTAGGTCTTGTTTGAAGGTTCGAACAATGCTCGTTCATGATATTATTTTGCTTAGGACGCAAAAACTTGTTAGTCCCTTACGCGCACGCAAGTGTACGTGGTCGACAAGTAATATAGGACAATGAGTCCGGATTATCGTACCCAAGAGACTTAAATTACTACTTTATAACAACTATTATTGTTACTTAATCAAGCGAGAATTGAAGTTGAATATCTTCTTTAGTTCGCTTTATACTCTAATTTAGATCTAGGAAATTCAAAGACAAAGATATATGTTCTTGTAATCAATAAACAAAGATTCCGGGGTTGTGAATTTGTTACCAATCTTATTGCGATCTAATTGATTTTATCATTTATATAGTTAATATGAGATTGCTAATTAATCGATAGTGATACTCATAGTCTTCTTCCGAAATACTATTCGCCTATTCTTAACAAGATTAATGCCTATATTCCTATGGAATTAATCTAGCAAGAATGCATGAAGAACACAATTTATATAATTAAGCATGGTGATTAAGTATATTCCTATCTTAATCACGAATCCGCTCTTGTTAACAAGTTAAGAACATGCTTTCCTCAATTCTTATTCTAATCTACACATAGTTTTTCCAAACATAGCATAGATAATTTATATAACTTAATTGATGGCCAAAACAATTAA
>MCJB01049302.1:0-41289 GCA_002018475.1 Nicotiana obtusifolia
CGAGCAGGGGAGTTCTGTCTTGAAGGAACTGATTTTGATGTTTTTGCCATTGATGGAAAGAGGAACCAGCTGTATTGATTTCAAAGGGGTGAAATAGCAACGAGGAAGAGGAAACAAAAGATAAGGAAGGGCGAAGCAGAGTAATGCAAGAAAAGAAACGAATGTTGGCATTTAAAAGGGGTATTTATACCCAACCACGGGCGGCGGCACCAAACACGAGGAACCCTCGCATTTAAGTCACTGACAGCTTGCAAAGGTGACGGGTACGACGTTCAACGACGATTGCTTGCCTAAGAAGCTTGTATACGTCACAAAGCTGCCCTCATCAGAATAAAATCAGGAAAGGAAAGCCTGTCCACATATTATACTTGGTAGATATATCGGCCACGTATCTTGAAAGTCGAGCGGTAAAAGCTCAGGTCGTTTATCATTTCATAATAAACGAGGGGACTATCTGTACTGGGTCGAATGCAACTGAACAGGGCCGGGTCGGAAATCACTAGGTCGAAATAAATGGACCGAAATCATGAAGTATAATTCGAGAACCGAATCCGGTTCGGTCGATCAGGAAGAGGTCGAACAGCCGAGGTTCGATCCTATCCCATCACATTCCATCTCCGGACGAGTCGAATATCCTCATATTTCCTCGATGGTCATGCCATTATTTAGAAATATTAAATATACATGAATCTCGTAATAATTGATGTTTTCCTTTGTAATTCGCATGTCACTTTTATTGTAAGACTTTACACTTATCCATGTACCTTTTACATTTATCTATGTAACCTTTGCACTTACCCATGTAACAATAAATGCAGAAACTCTTCAGCTAACCCAGGCAGGAAAAAGAGTTTATAAGGATGAAATGCATCCTATGTAGAGGCACCTTTTTGGGATAATCTGAAAAATAGAATTCTTGGCAAGCTCTCTCATTATCTTCCTTCTTCAGAACCTCTTATCATTTGATAATTTGATCATCCCATTGTTGTTTCAATTATAAACACGTAAATTTCGCCTTCACCTGATAGTGAAATAATTTACGGATCCTTAGTCTCACTATAAATTCAATTGTTACCCAATTTCAAGGGTAAAACAAGAGGGAAGGCTGAGAGACCATGAGAATGTGTAGGTATTTCGTCCTTAAATAAGGTCATATTGAAAGGTTGCAATGGTAGTATTAGGCATGAATAATTACCTGAACAGTTTTCCTCCATAAATAATGAATCTGAAAGGTTGCAATGGTGATCGTAAGTAAATATTAAAGTAAATTACCTTTTTACCAAGGAAAATAGGAAAAAATATAAGAAAAAAAAGATAATTAAGAATTCTAGTCTCCAATAGGAGGCAAAACAAAAAATAAAAAATAAAATAAAATAAAAAACAAGGAGAGAGAGAAGCTCTGGCGATAAAAATAGCGCCTTAGGCGATTCGCTCCAAGCCAGCTCCAATGGCGTCGCCGACCAGCGGCCAGCCATTGAATCCGACTGGCTCGCCCTCCACCCTCGTCGCCCAACCCCCAGATACGACCTCAAACAACCCCCAGCCTCTAGACTATAGTCACATTCTAAAACCAGACATACTAAACAACGCGAAGCTCGCGAACCCTAGGTCGAAAGTCGAGGTCGACCCAATCCCGTTGAAAAGAGCGACATTCCTACTGGGACAACCCTTTGTCAAGTTCACAGAGGCAAAATGAATGTAATAGAAGGCCTACAATATGCTGTAATTCGTAAATTCTCATACGGATGGCCAGAAATTCAAGAACTCTGTCGACTAATTCCGGCGCAATGTGGTATCAAGGGTGACTGCAATATCGGACTGCTCAGAGACAGGCATGTACTGATTCGACTGACTAGATTTTATCAATTTAACCTCAAAATCTGTTTACTACCTGAAAGCTAAAGATGGATATGAATACCAGATAAGGGCACTAATTTATGATGTTAAGTTTAAGGAAGGAGAAGAAACTCCCAAAGCGATGGCTTGGATTTCGTTTCCCAGTTTACTACCTACATATTTTGTTAAAGAATGCTTATTTTCTTTAGCATCAGCTGTTGGGAAAACCATTACACTTAGATATAGCAACAATCAATAAGACTCGTCCAAGTTTTGCAAGAGTGAAGGTGCTCGTCGATTTGCTAGTTGAACTGCCAAAGAAAGTTCGCATGGATATTGAAATAAAATTACAGGGAGTGTAAGAACTGAATGGGTAAAGATTCAGTACGGCTTTATCCCTAAGTATTGCAAACAATGCAAATTGCAAGGACATGACATGCTTGAGTACTGGAAGTTACACCCAGAGTTGCTGAGTAACAGCTCTGTTGAGAAATAGTAAACTAATGGCAATGCTGGGAAGAGGAAGGAAAATGCACCACCGATGATTGTCGAGTGGAACAGTGGTAGGTGGTAGGTAATGCAGCTCCACAATAGAAGGAAGTCAGTCGAATGCAAAGTAAAGTCAAGCAAATAGGCAATCAAGCCAAAACTGGATTGGAAATGATACCAGTTGATAAGGTCACTCCGCAACCTCAAACAACCAACAAATTTGCTATACTCGATATGGAAAAAAGCAGTGCTAATGAGGACAACCAATTGGAGAAGATTGAAGAAACAGCTGTTAGAAAGTGCACCATTGTCCCTACATGCTCTGCAGCACCCCTGCAGTTGGCAGAGGAGCCTACATGCTCTGCAGCAGTAGTTCCCAACTCAAAATCACCAGCAGCTACAATTTTGAAGAGCAAAACCAACAAACAAACAACAGGAACAGAGAAGTTTCAGCATTCTGCAGAACCAACGAAAAGTCCCAAATCTGTTGAAATAAACACCATGGAAGAACTTCAACTGCATACAGGAAAAGGGAAAGAAAACATAAAGGAATCCACTGCTCAGTGGGTGCAGAAAAAATTCAACACAAATGTGGTTACCACCAACACCTCTCATCAAGATATTCCATCACAAGACACTCTTGTGGAAAGAGCAGTGACCAAGACAGCAGAAAAGAAATCTGCAGAACCAGAAAAGGTGCTTAAGAAGCCACAAGGAAGCCCAAGAAGACTATGGTCAGATAAAATAGAGGAAGATTCTAAGGAAGAAGAAATACCAGATGAAATGCAAAGTGAGGATGAGGCAGCTGATGAGGCAATCGAGGAAGATGATCAAACTGAAAATGGAATTGTCAATGCTACTGTCGCAGTGGCATAAAACAACAACAAAGATGAAAACAATCAAATGATGCTGAAAAACACTAGCCAAAAACAAGCTAACATTGCAGCTCATGAAGCAGAAGCTAAATTTCAAGAAGGAGATGATCAAACTGGCATTGCTCCTCGATCAATTGTAAGGAAAGGCACAATCGAGGCACAACTAAAAGAGAAAGCAGGTTCAACCAATAAGAAGAATCAAACACAAGGAGAATCTAGAAATTTGGCTTCACTAGAACTAACTCATCCAAGAAGCAAGGAGAAAAATCAATCAGCACTAGTTAAACTAAAGTACCCCAGCATTGCAGCAGCAGTAGGAGATGAAACAGATCACAATGAACATTTTGGCAAAGACCTTGATGAAGAATCTACTGCCCAGAACTTTCTAAATGTTGCTAAACAAGGGGATATCTCTGCAACACAGATAGCTAAGGTAAAATCAGCAACCAAAGGCAGAAAGAAGCAAAACAAAGACTACAACAATACCTCTGCGACAGGTGTTCTAACAATAAGAACTCTAACTCACTCCAATAATTTATAATGGATGCAATCATATGGAATATTAGGTCAGTGAATACAATGCAAGCTTTTGAGAGGCTCATCACACTGCACAAAAAACATCACTTTGAATTCATTGGCATTCTGGAACCAATGCAGCAAGCAAAAAGGATGGACATATACAGAAGGAAGATTGGCTTTTCTCAAGCTGTGGTAATGGTTCGGACAAAATCTGGGTCTTCATAGATGATATATATGAAATCACAATTATGTATGACATGGTAGAACAACTAACTTTGAGGTTGTTCCATACAGAAACACATTTGAAGCTTATCCTCACACTAGTATATGCTAAGTGTACTGCAATAGAGAGAATAGAACTGTGGGACTCTTTGTATGTCATGGCTCAAGACATGACAGACCCATGGCTGGTAGGAGGAGATTTCAATGTGATATGGGATGAAGAAGAAAAATTTGGAGGCTTACCAATACCCCTTAATGAAATAGATGATTTCAGACACTGCATCAACACTTGCAACCTTGCTGATCTAGGTTTCAAAGGTAGCATCTTCACATGGTGGAATGGTAGAGCAGAGGATGATTGTATCTTTAAAATATTAGATAGATGCCTAGCTAACATGGAATTCCAGCAAACCTTCCCAAGGCTAGAGGTCACTCATCTATATAAGATAGGCTCGGATCACAACCTTCTCTTGTTAAAATGTGACATTGAAGCAATGCTAATCAAGAAGCCTTTCAAATTTCTCAACTTCTGGATCAAAGATGACACCTTTAAAGCAGTAGCGAGAGAGAATTGGCACGCAGATTTCCACGCTGACCCTTTCATCCTTTTCACTCACAAACTCAAGAAACTAAAAAAGGCACTGTCTTCCTGGAGTAAAGCAACATATGGCGACATATTTCAAAGTATTGCGAGCATGGAGGAAGTGGTTCTTGTCCATGAAAAATAGTTTGAAGAAAGGCCAACACATCAGAACAGGGAAAGATTGCAAAGATTACAAGCACATCTTATTAGACACCTAGCAATTGAGGAAGAATTCTGGAAACAAAAGGCAGGTATGTCATGGTTCAAGGATGGAGACAGAAACACAAAGTCCTTGCATGCCCAAGTAAATGGTCGAAGAAAAAGACTACAACTGAGGAGGATTCAGAATAGCTCTGGCAGCTAGATTGAGGAAGAGGAACAAATTGCAGAAGAAGCTATCAATTTTTATAAAGAACAGTTCACTGAAAATGCAACTCCAACTGACTTCAGCATACTTGATAACATTCCTCCTTTGATAAACATGGAGCAGAATATAGAACTGATCAAACAGCCCACACTAGAAGAAGTCAAGCATGTTGTTTTCTGCTTAAATGGAGACAGTGCAGGAGGACCAGATGGATTCACAGGTGCTTTCTATCACTCATGCTGGGAGATCATTGGAGAAGACATTCTTGACATGGCTAAGGGACTTTTTTCAGGGAGGTAGTTACCAAAATATGTGATACATACAAACTTGGTACTTCTCCCAAATAAAAAGAGGTGGTAACATTCTCTGACATGAGGCCCATAAGCTTAAGCAACTTCATTAACAAAATTTTCTCAAGAGTGATACATGAAATGCTGGAGGAGCGGGAAAAAAAAAGAGGAATTCTAAAAAATGCTTTCTAGAATTGCGATTTCCGGCGATAAAAGTTCGAGCTTCCAAACGCTATTAATGGCGGCTCGGATGACTGGCCAGCCACCTGTTGGTGCTGGTCAGTCGTCTTCTTTTATTCCCAACCCTACAATACCCATAACATCCATGAATTCACCCCCAAAATACTCTGATTTCCTTCAACCAAAAACCTTAAATTCCATGCAAACCCTAACTGCCACTGCTGCGACTGTAATTCCGATAAAACCAGTGGAATATTTGCACGAAGAACCCGTTGTTCGATGGAAAAAAGCAGAATTTAAACAATCGATCGTGAAACAAGGGTTACAATTAGCGGTTCTTAGCAAGTTTTCTTATGGAAAACCTGTTATCAATGAACTACGTAAAGTTATTCCTATTCAATGCGAACTTAAAGGAGTTTGCTCGATCGGTCTCATAGAAGATAATCATTTTCTTATTCGACTGTCATTGATGGAGGATTATTATCATCTACTCTCGAAGCCTGCTTATTATTTAAGGATCAACATTAGATACAATTATATGCCTAAGTACTGTAAGAACTGCAAGAAACAAGGTCATAATGAAGAAGATTGCTGGGTGATCAACCCAAAGCTTAGACAATTTGATGATAGCAAGAAAAAGGAAAAGGAACTGGTAGGAACGGATGCTAATTCAACTAGGGTACTCTCGAGTGGTAAAGTAGTTGGAAATCCTCCTATTAATCAAGCTCGACAAGAATGGATCAAAGCAAAAATAAATAGATACCAAAGAGATGGAAAGGGTCATATTATCAAGGTTGCAAATTTAAAAAACAGTGATGATGGTAAGGGCAAAGGTAATATCAAGGATAAAGGGAAAGCCAAGGTGGACGAAGTAATAATAGTGAATAAATTTGATGCTTTAAACATTGAGGAAGTTGATGCTTTGGATATTGAGGAAGCTGATCAATTGAAGATCACAGATGGCAGACAAGAGCATCACAGTAGGACTGGAGAGAAGAAGCAGGTGCAAAACAAGCAACATCAGGAACTGCAGGCTCATATTCCTACTGGTGATGGAAAAGATGCAGAAGAGGATAGGGAAAGCAGACGGGTAAAGTAGGAAGCAGTGGATAAGGTCATCAAGGGGGCTCTGAAGTTCCAGAGGATTTAGTTAGACTGGGTGCATAGAAGATTTGGGACTGACAAGGATGAGTTAAGGATGCTGAATGTGATAACTAATCAATCGTGTCAGGAAGTTCCATCTCAAACCTATGATGATTCGTCACAACAAATAGAATCGAATGAAGGTAGTTCCAAGAAGACAAATTTGAGTGATCAAGTGGAAGACTTAGAGGGTCGAACAAACTAAACAGAAAATGCAAAAAATAAGGAAAAAGAGGACTGAGTACAGGAGGAGCAATTACCAGAGTTAGGGTTCGAAGCTACAGTAAACCCTAACCCTAACCCTAATTCACAAGATACCAATAGGTCTGAAGCTAAAATCGAGGAGAAGGAGACGAGAATAGCAGCAATAAGGGAACTGGTAGCTGTTGTAGATGCAATTCCAGTTTATATGGATGATCGAGCTGCAGCAACATGTAAGAATAATTATAGTGAGGAAACTGATGGAGCAACAGTAAACCCTAGGGATTGTTCGAGATCTGATCTGCAGTTGCAAGAATTGCAGGTAGCTGATGATCTTATAAAGATGATAAATAATGAAACGTCAGGTAGTAGACATGCTATGCAACTGTAGATTAACGTACCTCTGAAGAGTCCTTTACAAACTTTGCATGATCTAGTTACACACAATGTTGCACCAGATGGAAATACTATCATTGAAAGTCAACAGTTAGAGGAAGAAGGAGACGATGAGTCTATTGATGCAAATTTTAGGCAGATAGCACGAGAGGCAGATATATCACCATTGTCCAGTCCAAAAGTAGTGAAAAAGAGTAAGAAATTACAACAGAACGAGAAAGTTCAACCTATAAGGGTATTTCCCAAGAGGGCAGCTTCACATAATAAGTGATGATGAAGGTTCTCATATGGAATATTAGGTCTGTTAACACTGATAAGGCCTTCCCAAGAGTCATCAACATGCATAAGGAACATAAGTTTAGTGTTATTGCTTTGATGGAGCCTTTCCAAAAAGCTAGACATATAAACAGATATAGAAGAAGGTTACAAATGGAGACTGCCTACTCTAACATAAATGGCAAGATATGGTTGTTTTTTGAGGCAGCTGTCGACTGGGAATTGGTGATGGACACAGATCAATAGGTGACTGTTAAGGTACTAGATCATAAAGTTGATAAGCAGATTATAATGACTTTTATATATGCTAAGTGTGATGCTTTAGAACGATTGGAACTCTGGGACAATCTATATTATATGGCTAGTGATATGGAGGATCTGTGGATGGTTGGAGGTGACTTTAATGTGCTGTTAAACGAGGAGGAAAAGATAGGTGGACGTCCAGTTTATCCTCCAGAATATGAGGATTTTGCTTTCTGTGTGAGCTCGTGTGGATTGTTTGATCAAGGGTACAAGGGGAATCCTTTCACATGGTGGAATGGTAGGTCGAATGCAGAATGTATATTCAAGAGATTGGATAGAATTTTAGTGAATCTACCATTTCAAAATCTGTTCCTTACTATAGAAGTGGAGCATTTGATTAGAATTGACTCGGATCATGCTCCTTTACTTATGAGCTGTGGTGAGCAGGCATTAAGTTTTGTTAAGCCATTAAGGTTTTTAAATTTTTGGACAAAGCATGAAGCTTTCATGGAGGTAGTGAAACAGAATTGGACAGCAAATTTCATAGGGGATCCATATCTTATCTTTAAGCACAAGCTTAAAAAGGTAATATAAGCTTTGTCGAAGTGGAGTAGAGAGACGTTTGGTGATATTTTAAAACAACTAGCTATACTCGAGGATATCGTGAAGGTGAAGGAGATGTTACTCGAGGAGGATCGATCAACAGAAAATAGGGTGGTGCTTCAAAAGGCACAAGCAGAGCTCAAAAAATATTTAAGCATCGAAGAACAATACTGGAAGTAGAAGGCTGGATTGATGTGGTTTGAGGAAGGAGATAGGAACACTAGATTCTTTCATAATCATGTTAATGGTAAGAGGAAAAAGTTATAGTTAAAAAGGATTCAGAATGATACTGGACAATGGCTGGATGATCAGGAGCAAATGTCTAAGGCAGCAGTGGAATTCTATCAAAATTAGTTTACTAGTAAAGGTGATCCTGCAGACTTCTCAATGCTGGACAATGTGCCAGTGATGGTCTCTAGGGAACAGAATTTGGAGCTTTGCAGATATCCAACTATCGATGAGGTGAATGTAGCTGTGTTTGAATTAAGTGGAGAAAGTGCCAGTGGTCCAGATGGATTTACTTAACTGTTTTATCAGGTATGTTGGGAGGTCATTAGATTTGATATTCATAGCATGGTATTGCATTTTTTTGGAGGTGCTCCGATGCCTAAATCTATTACTTATACTAATCTAGTGATGTTTCTTAAGAGGTCGATAGTTCAAACATTCTCAGATTTAAGGACGATAAGTTTGAGTAATTTCATTAACAAGGTCATCTCGAGAGTCATTCATGACAAGCTTGAAAGGTTTCTGCCTTGCTATATATCACAAAATCAGTCTGGTTTTGTGAAGGATAGGAGTATATTTGAGAACATTTTACTCACACAAGAGATGGTAACAGATATAAGGAAGAGAGGGAAGCCTGCTAACGCGGTGATTAAGCTCGATATGGCAAAGGCAAATGATAGAGTTTCATGGAAATATTTACTTAATGTACTAAGGAGGATGGGATTTGCAGAACACTTTATAACTATGGTGTGGAATATATTGTCCAATAATTGGTACTCTGTACTAGTTAATGGACAATCGACAGGTTTCTTCAAATCAACCAGGGGAGTGAAGCAAGGAGATCCTCTATCTCCTGCTTTGTTCATTCTTTCTGCAGAAGTATTGTCAAGATCAATGAAAAAACTATTCGAAGACAGATCATATGTGGGATATGGAATGCCAAAATGGTTTGACCCTTTGAATCATTTGTCATATGCTAATGATACTATAATTTTTGCTTATGCACATGCTGTATCCTTGAGCAAAGTTATGACAGTGATAGGAGGATATGAAAGGGTGTCAGGACAGTTGACCAACAAGGCCAAAATTTCTTTTTATATGTATACAAATGCAGCTCATGAACTGGTGCGAGCAGTAGAGGACATCACTGGATTTTCTAAAGGGCGGTTTCCATTTACATATTTGGGATGTCCAATCTTTCATACTAGGAGCAGAAAGGAATATTACAATGATTTTATAAAAAAGGTGAAGAATAAGTTACATTCTTGGAAGGGCAAATTATTATCATATGGAGGAAAGGCCACTCTTATCACCAGTGTGTTACAAAGTATGCCAGTGTATATGCTTTCAGTGCTGGACCCTCCAAAGAATGTACTGGAACATTTGCATAAAGTGTTTGCAAGGTTTTTCTGGAGTAACAAGGAAGAAGGAAGGAGCAGGCATTGGGCATCTTGGCGGAATCTATGTTTACCTAAAGAAGAAGAAGGACTGGGATTTAGGTCTTTGCACGATGTATCGAAAGCACTTTTTGCTAAGCTATGCTGTAGATTTAGGACTACAAAAACATTGTGGTCTAATTTCATGTGGAACAAATACTGCAAGAAAGAAATACCTACTGTTGTGCAGTTTAGGGGAGGATCACATGTCTGGAAACAGATGATACTTGCTCGAGAAAATGTAAAACATGAGATACTGTGGGAATTGAAAAGAGACACAACTAGTATATGGCATGAGAACTGGACAGGTCTAGGTGCTCAATATCATGTTTTTGAAGATGACTTTCACATACAAGAAGACCTCCAAGATGTCGCAGAATTGAGACAAGAAGGAGCATGGAATGATCAATCGTTGGATCAACTGTTACCTAAAGACATAGCCACATATGTGAAGGTGAATGTTGAGTATCATGAAGCTGATAATGGATGGGATAAACCATACTGGATGCCTAATCCATCAGGGAAGTTTTCAGTAAGCAGTGCTTGGCAGATTCCGAGGCATCGAGCCGATCCAAACAAGGAGTTTAGTTTGATGTGGACTAAACGACTGCCATTTAAGATATCTTTCTTCCTCTGGAGACTGTGGAGGCAGAAGATAGCGACAGATGATTTATGGAGGAGACAAGGATATATTGTCACATCCAGATGTTGGTGCTGTCAACACCCTCAAGAAGAAACAATTGATCACATATTTCTGAGTAGTCCTACTGCTGTGAAGGTATGGAAAATGTTTATGGGAGCTGCTGGGATCATAGTTCCTTTGGTGCAAGTGAAGCAAGCACTAAGAAGTTGGTGGAATGCAAAGTGTTGTCCCAAGTTGAAGCCACTATATCAAGCAGCCCCTGCTGTCATTACATGGGAATTGTGGAAGAAAAGAAACAAGGGTAAACATGGGGGAAGTGTATCATCGAATAGAGTATGTCATGAAGTTAACAAGACCCCGTATTACTTAGCAAAGAGTAGATATCCATGGTTAACTAATATACCTATGTTATGGCCTGACATGATACAGTACTTTGATGCATACAGACCAGTGTTGATGACAAAGAGAATAATTTGGCATTTCCCATTTCGAGGGTGGTATAAATGTAATACTGATAGAGCTTCAAAAGAGAATCCTGGGCCTAGCTCCTGTGCATTCTGTGTGAGGAATGATAAAGGGGATTTTATATATGCTAAGGCAGTTGATATTGGTGTGACTACAAACATGGTGGCTGAAGCTAGAGGAATATTGCAAGGATTACAATACTGTGTTGAGCAGGAGTTGCATCCATTAGTACTGGAAACTGACTCTTTGGTGTTAAAGAAGGTGATAGATGGAGAATGGGATACACCTTGGTCGATCAGTTCAGAGGTGAAGAAGATCAGGAAGATGATGGAACATTTCAATGTGATCGTGCAGCATGTGCTAAGAGAAGGCAATGCAGTGGCAGATTTTTTAGCTAACATGGTTTTTTCTTTTGCAGGTACTTTACAGTTCAGTTCATTTTATGAATTACCAAGTGCAGGAAGGAGGATCATTAACCTAGAAAAATCTCAAACACCAAACTTAAGGATCAGAATTGCCAAGAGAAGAGCTCCAGATTGATGGTTAATTATCAAACACCTAAACAGTGGCCTAGCTGCAGGATAATCCATTCAGTATTAGAGCATTATCCAGTGGTATTAGCATGTTATCATGCTCATTCTGGAGATGTGATAATGGTGTATGGACTTTATGCTATAAGTCACTAGTGCCCGAGAGGAGAAATAGATCAAATGTTATATATAGTCGAACATGATTCTGTTACTTTTCAAGATGAGAGGTTACTACACGTTGATGCCAAGATGACATCCTTCAGATGTTGGATCGTTGAGACTAACATAGAAGGGTGGATGAAGCTTGCGCAATATCGAAGGTACTCTATCGAGGTTAATCACTTAAGGACAATGTTGAAGATTGTTCGAAAAAAGAATCTTGAAGACATACTGATTAACATCGACACCAGTCTATCGAGGGTAGTTTATCTAACACCTATTAAGTGGTTTAGGTACAGTACTATCTATACGATATTAGAACACTTATCTAGTGGTATTAGTATGTTATCATGCTCAGTCTGGAGGTGTGATAATGTTGTATGGAGAGTATAAGATTAATCACTGTTACATAAGGAGAAAGCTGGATCAAACAGTAAGCACAATCGATGATGATTTTGAGTGTGATCGACATCAGAAGGGGACACTGCTACAGGTCTATATCGAGAGGACATTTTTCATATTTTGGAACTTTAGTTCTAACACAGGAAAATGGATGATTCTTTTGGTAGATCGAAGTGTTGTTAAGGAAGATATGCTAGTTCGAAACCAGATAAGCGAGGAGGTAGATTGATACTATTTGGTTACAGTATTATGTTTGAAAACATTGTTAATCGAAGTCATTGCTGTTGTAATCGAAGTCATGGCTGTTGTAATCGAGCTTCACAATCATGTCTATATCGAGGACACAATGTTGAAGATCGACATCATCAATTTGAAGACAAGCATTCGAAGTCACACCAGTTTATCGAGGTCATCTAAGTTCACTTTGAAATCAGATCGAAGTCATATTATTCAAATTACTCGAAGTCAATTCCTACAAGCACGTCAACAGTGGAATACCTGCAGAAAAATTCATATAGCATTAAAGCATTATCCAGTGGTATTAGCATGTTATCATGCTCAGTCTGGAGGTGTGATAATGTTATATGGAGAGTATCAAGCAGGCTGCTATTTCATAAGTCATAGGTTCGATGTCATCTTGTTGAAGAACGATGTTAGTGAGCAAGATAGAAGTGTAGTCAGTTATATCTATGCTCGAGGCCAAGTGCTGAGGGTAGATCAAAGTCATGTCTGCTGTAATCGAGCCTCACACTTGTTCGATTTTAGATCGAAGTGCCAGCTCGAAGACATGCTGCTGAAATTTCGATGTTGCAGACTGCTATTGGAGCTACAGTCTCGAAGACTCTTGAAGATCGATGTTATATGTGGTCCAGTTCGAGATCACAGTGCCTGCTAGTTGAAGTCATGCCAACCCATATAGGGTATACTAAGTCATAGCAGGTGATCGAAGGTATATGCTGAAGATCATATCGGAAACATATTTGCGAAGTTACAATTTAGAACTCACTGTCGCCTACAACAGTCAACAGTAGGGAACTAACGCCACAATATGAAGGAAGTTGGAGATTCACGTTTGCCATGTCCATTGGAACGCAAAACTTTGTGCCTGGTGAGAGCATTAGAGGTGCTACGTTGAGGTTTTGCACTTGGCGGGTGAATATACATGCCTTCATATATGGAGAATTGGTTGCACTACGAGTTGTAATAGTTAGTATTTCATATTTTATTAGGTTTAGAAGTAGTTTAGCATTATTTATATTTCATGACATTTTGTACACGTTTTATATATATATATATATAAAAATTTCCCACTGACTATAATTCCTATGCAAAGTAATCTTTCGTTGAATTATTACAGACTTATCACTTTGCAGGATAAAAACAATTCATAGTTTCAATTATAATATACACAAATTTAAAAAACAAATAAGGAAATAGGAAAGGAACCTTACAAGCAAGACAAGTTTTCCACGGTGATAACCAACAATTAAAAGTTAAAATAAAATAAAATAATAAAGGAAGAAGAAGAAGAATAATAAATGCTTCACCAACTTGGTGAATTGTCACTTAATTGGCAAATTGGATAAAAACATAAAATTCTTAAAAGAACAAGAAGTATTTCCATCTAAAGAAATAAAAGAATTTACCAAACAACTTTATAAGGTGTCCTCCCATTATTTATAGTTCATAGCTTGTACTCAGTGTTTTCTCAATTGATTATTTCTTTCCAAAATAGCAACCGTTTCCACCTCCTTGATTTCATGATATAAAATCTTGAGTCGTTTTTATCCTTTGTTTAAGTAATGATCGTTTCACTATAATAGTAAATTCATTAAAACACAAAGATAAATTATGATCGAAATTACACATATCTAAGTTGAAATACTACGGTTGGGTAGAATAGCACCAACCCCCCTCCCCCCCAAACCACCCACCACACACACACCCAAACTCAAACCATAATATAATGGTCAGTGATGTAATTTATTGATTATTTGATAAGTTTAACATACATTTAGATATCAAAAAGTTCTTAACGAAATGATTTTACGCAAATGGACTTGCAATAATTAATTTAGCGACCAAATATAGGGTTTCATTGCATTATCAAATATTTACAAGCAAGACGCAAGTGGAGAATTCCAGTACATTTACTAATTGCTATCTTAATACCTTCTCTTCTTATAAATCATACATTAGAATTTGCCTTCTATCTAGCATAAGTAATTCTTTCAACTGCGGTACCATGTCAAATTTATCTTCATAACAAACACATAACAAAGTTCCTTGCTTTGTTTGATTAATTAGTTGTTGTGTTACTCTTTTTATATAGAACTACAATAGTTTGTAAGAAAAATTCATTTAGTTCAATTCTATCATGGTGAAAAGTTCAAATCTTACCTAAAGATATTTCATTTAATGTTTCCTCTTATTTTAGGAAAGTGAACAATAAAATAATGACAATCGTGAAATATGAAGAGGTAAATTAGTTAAAACACTTCCGTTTTCCTTCTTTAAGAAAAGGTTCTTATATTAATCGAATAAAAAAGGGTACATATTCTAATTTTTGGGACGAAAACCTTATGCCTTACTCGTTAATGTAGCCTTGTGCCGTGGTCTAGCGAACACTATAACTCACTCTCTATTAAAGAGTGAATGGCTCCGATCACTTGTACCGGTTTCTTCTTACGCATTCTATTCTTTTTCAATTTTCTACTTACATGATTATGGAAATGAAAGTTGCAACTTGCAACACAACTTGTTTCTTTATTACGCCTGCTAACCAATATTGCTTACTCGTAAAGTAAGTAAATGCACATTCGAAGCATAGGATATTACATGAGCTGCCACTCAAGCAAAGATATGGCAACATGAGATTGGTAGAATACCCAAATTCACCATAATCAATTTAAAACTACGTATATGGTAGGTAGTCCAATGTTTATTTAATTATTTACTCGAGTATCGACTCTCTTACTCTTCTAGAAATTTTATCTCTAATTGTAGTTGGAATTTGAACAGGTTATATTTGATGGAATACGGGTATAAATATCGGAAGCAAATAGGCAGGATTATTTGCATGTAATATATATAATACATAACATAGATTTTAATTAAATATAAAATCGATACTTATCTTTTGATACGTGACCACGATCCCGATCGCAAAAAGAGACTTCAAGTAAGAGAGAAACCGTCCACGAGATCATCCTCCAGTTCTACAATCTTCTATTGTATGACCCGAACAATGTCCGGAATTAGCAAAATTCGTGTGGACAAATTTCTCCTAAGAATATCGTTTAGTAAAAATCATGGCTTCCTTATGAAATAAGACCCCCTTATATAACCACAGGTTTTAAGGTTCAAAACAATTTCCTAAAATCTGTTGAGTCTTCCTTTTCCACCAAGAAATAGAATTTTATTTAATTCCTAATTATTCAGGCACAACAAATACTACATAATTTAATTAACAAGGCTTCCTACTATGGACTTAATTTCGAATATTCGGATTAATTCTACCATAATAAATTACGTATTATTTCACTAAAAGTTCGTAACTGAACTCCTCAGTTCAATTTCGATTTTTTCCATTAAACCTTATTTAACTCCCCATGTTAAGATTCAAATACTAATTAAATAAATTAAATTACAAATAATTTAATTCATTGATTATTTTCTTTAGACTTTCGCTCAACTTATTTCATGTAACGAATACAAAATTCACCTGCAGGGTTTACACATGAAAACTTATAAGCTTTCATAAAGATGTATCATCAATCTCTAGACTGAGACATGAATTCCTTAAATTAACAATTACTTCTCCAATATATCATCATTGTCCAATTTACTTGGCATATTGACCCACATAAGAATCTCGCTTTTTAATAAATCTAAACGATAAATAATATATAAAACTAATAATAAATATATTAAGATTAAGAGTATTAGTATATTTAATAGACTAGAGATATTTTATTAAGTCAGTATAAAATACTTGTTTCTACTTGGTCCGTTCAATACATACAAAATATACTAGCACAATAAGTTAGAATTGTACCATTCCCGTAATCAAAATAAATTATATTTAATCTTGTGATAGAGTCATTCCTATGGTTTATCCAATTTCATCTTAGATTGTGAACTTAATCTTTACACTTATAAGAACCGATGAATTAATCTTTCATGTACAAGCTGAACTCTATACATTAAATCATCTACTATATAAGTAAAGGACACATATATGATCTATTTAAAACTTTATTAAAATTGAATAATAATTATTCTATAATAAATACAATATCCAAACCAAACCCATGGTTAATAGTATATATCCCAAAAATCTCCCACTTAGACTTTTAACCATGATAATTATTAGAATATACTATATTTAAACACATGGTTAATACTAATAATCTCCCACTTAGACTTATAGCCGTGCATCTATAACTTTCACAGCCGTCCTTTTGCACAACGGTTAAAAGTCTTCACTAATAAGCTTTTGCTAAAAGGAACATGCCAAGTTATTTTCAAATGTAATTTTTGTCTAGTAGTGCTTTGTCGTAATTAACTAATTATGTATTAAGCTCTTCATGGATCTTGTTATGAAGCTCTCCCAAGAGTACATACCAAACTATGATTTTCCTTACAATTCTCCCACTACGACGAAGTACTACTAATATGATCTTCTTTACCTTGCGGTATTGAAGTATTAATGACTTCTTCATGTAGTGTTCTCTGCTCAACATTACTCCCACGTAGATTTCTTTTTGTCTATTAACATTTCTCCCACTACTTAAATGCAATGGAATGTCAATACCGACTTGTAGATTTGTATGTTCTTGAGTGTCTGAATTTACAGATAATTCATTTATTATTTCTTTGCTTAGTTCTTGTAAAACTAGTTTACTCTTAGGAACATAGTTTTCTAAATAATCCTATTATAGAGAACTGGTATTTGTGCTAACAATTACCGTCTTTATTTAGAAAAATAAAATAAACCTCCTTTCGTTCTCTTGGATATCCATTAAACACACATACATTTGTCATTGATTTCATCTTATCTGTTTTCCCTTTCAGTATATATATTGGACAATTCTATATTCGAACTTGCCGTAGACCGGACTTATCTTCAGTCCCTAGTTCTATGGGGTCCAAGATACTGACTTAGAAGGAACTAAAATCAAAATGTATTTGCAGTTTCCTAAGGCATATCCATAACGAAAAAGAAAATAAATCGAAATAACTCATCATTAATCTAAACATCTCTGTAAGAGTCATACTTCTTCTCTTTACTACACCACTCTATTATGGAATATCTGGGGTAGACAATTGAGATATAATTCTTTTTTCTGTTAAGTAACTAACGAACTCTGGAAAGAAGTGCTAGACACCTACAATCAGATCGTAGTAATTAAATATATTCCCATGGTGCTTCTCCGTATCAAGCCTTAAAATCCTTGAATTATTCAAAGCATTCAGACTTACGTCGCATCAAATAAATATATTTATATTTTGACTAATCATTTATGAACGCCATAAAATTACTCAAAATCATCTCTTTATTTGTTCATTAGACAGCAAAATCAAAATGGATTAGTTCTAACTTATCACCAACTCTCTTTACTTTGGAGCAGAAATGTCTCTTAGTCATATTTTCTTCTAAATAGGATCCACAATTTGGTAGTGCCTCTACTTTGAATGATCCTTAAGGTTCATCCTTGACCAACTTGAAATCCTATCAGATAAGTAAGACTTAGATGCAAGTGCACAGATAAGTTCTACTCAATTTTAAGGAACATTTTCTCTTATAAGGTAGATTAATATTTGTTCAGTTCAGGAGAGACATTACAAATAACAAGGTCATGCATCCATGTACCATAATAGATAAAATTGGTCATGACCCCAAATCCACTATAGGCCGTAATGGCGTCCAACGTCGGCGTTAGGAAAGCCAACGATGAACTACCAAATTAATTACTCATTTTATTGCTTTTGAAATCAGAAATTTTTATTTAATAAAGAAACTAAGTATAAAATATCATAGTGATATAGCACATAAGACATAAAAATGAAACGGTAATAATGTTAGGCAAAACCATATAAATTCTACTAGTGATTTCCAAAATCTGATGTCACAAGTGCACGAGCAAACTAGTAGAATATACAAAATCACTAAATCTACTGTCTGAAATAAAATAGACAGAAATAGTAAATAAAACAAGGAGAAGACTCTGGGTGCTGCAGATCGGAGCATGGGAAGTAGCTCACCACTAGGTCTCTGGATAATGTTGATGCGCGCCCGAACGGGTACTAGATTTACATGCCTTAGTACCTGAACAATTTGTGCAGAAATATAGCATGAGTACGTAAATTAACGTGTACCCAGTAAGTATCCAGTCTAACCTCGAAAAAGTAGTGACGAGGGATCGGCATCGCCACTTACTAGTAGTCAATAAATAAAGTACAAGAATTATAAATAGGCATGAAATACAATAGTTACAATGGAATAAGAAACAACAAATAATGTGATCCTCTAACATAATATCGGTTTAAAATCCCGAAATATCACATGTCGTCTCAATAAATAAGAACCATCAAGAAATTATCAAATCTCAAGTCATGAAGAAAATATCATATGTATACATACATACATACATATATATATATATATATATATATATTCTGACTCCTAGCGATATTATGCACAAGTTATGCCGAGGTCGTTCGGTCCGATCCAGAATAATTATGTACATTGCCAAGGGTCGACTGACGCGAGCCATAGATGCATCTCAAATATACTGTCGAGGCATTCGATCCGATTCACAGGAATAGAGGAACTCTACGAACTACGGTCAAGCAACTACAACACGAGGATGCCTATCATGACCCAAAATACCAAGTGCTATGATGGTGCCTACCATTATACTAGGCAAGCCGACAACTCACACATACCAACATCTTAAAAATTTAAAATATATGGAAATAAGCTTAAGTAAGTAGAAGCCTCATAAAAAGTGAATGAAAACGTCACAACTCAATACAAAATTTTCCAAAACCCAGGTGTCACTGAGTACGTGAGCATCCAGACAAATACATAGCCTGATACACCGTCTAAGAAAGTAGAACTGAATAAGTAAAACTGAGGGATAGGGGAGGAGAGTCAAGGTCTGCGGACGCAAAGGCAACTACCTCGATAATCTCCGAACGATTGAAAACTCTGAGATTAACAACCACCGTGCCCTGAAACACCTGAATTTGCACACGAAGTGCAGGGTGTAGCGTGAGCACAACCAACTCAATAAGTAACAAGTCTAACCTTTGGACTGAAAGCAGTGACGAGTTCGAACAATACGGTCCAAATACATAATTAAACAGTACGGAAATTTATAGAACTTATGACAGTAATATCCCAGAGAAACTCATAATTGTAGGTACCAGTACAGGAATGCAGACATGCTTCCAGGTTTAGCAATTAAACTCAGAACAGATAAAATATGTCAAGTCTGAATGATATGAGGAATATGACATCTCTATATCTACATGCCAATATGCATATTGTATGTGATGCAACACAACGAAAGCCTCGCGTACTCACACTCTCGGAGTACTCGACCTGAGTGTCTCAGTTCTCACTCATCACACTCAATCACTCAGCACTGCGCTCACTGTGGGTGTGTAGACTTCGGAGGGGTAGATCCAGCCCAAGCTCTATAATAAGCCAATCTTGGCATGAATCAATAAAGCCTGTTGCGGCATGCAGCCCGATCTCATAAATATCATTCACAAACAAGCCCTTGGCCTCACTCAGTCATCAATCTCTCTAGTCTCTCGGGCTCAAAACACTCATGCTAAGCAGCCTAAATCAGTGATACACAAAATACGATAACAGAGACTGAGATATGATATGCAATGATGAATGTGACTGAGTACATAACTGCAATTAAGCAAATAACTCAATAGCAAAGAACGACCATTGTGGATCCCAATAGCACCAGCACATAGCCTAAACATGATTTCTAGCATAAATCACAACTCAAGTGCTCTAACACATAGAGTACAATAATAATATTTAGATAAGATAGCTACATAGTTCCATGGAATCGACTAAATCACAATTTCTACGGTGCACGCCCACACACCCGGGACCTAGCATGCGCATCACCTTAACACCAACCACATAGCATGTAATTTCAGGGATTCATACCCTCAAAGCTAAGTTTAGAAGTGTTACTTACCTCAAACCATGCAAATCTCTACTCGAACAAGCCCTTGCCTCGCGAATCAGCCTCCAAATGGCTCGAATCTAGCCACAAACAATTCGATACGATCAACTCATGCTGTAGGAGTCAATTTCATATGAAAATACTAAGCTCTTAATTCAAAAGTCAAAAAGTCGACTCAAAAGGCAATTCTCGGGACCACATCTCGGAATCCAATAAAAGTTACAAAATCCAAAAGCCCATTCAACCACGAGTCCAACCATACCAAACTTACCAAATTCTGACACCAAATCGTCACTCAAATCCCCAAATTTAACTCTCCAATCCCTAGCCTAAAACTCGTAATATTCCACGTCAAAAATAGACAAACTAGGTGGGAAATTCAATGGGGAAACAATATTACAAATACAACATACCTGGTATTATCCCACACCGTGGGATCTGGGGAGGGTAGTGCGTATGTAGACCTTACCCCTACCTTATGAGGATAGAGAGGCTGTTTCCAATAGACCCTCGGCTCAGGAAAGCATAAGCACTGAATTAATAAAAATATAGACAAGAAGGGATAGTACCAAAAAGCCATATTAAAGTAGAATAAAAAAACAAGACAATAAGGTGATCAACAATGAAAGAAAACAACGGTTAGTCATAAAAACCTACCACCAATAGAAAGCGAGACTGCGTGCCAATACTACTATATGAACACTCTAGACTACCTACTCTACTACCTTAATCCTCGACCTTCACACCTTCCTATCAAGGGTCATGTCCTCGGTCAGCTGAAGCTGTGCCATGTCTTGCCTAATCACCTTTGCCCACCTTTTCTTTGGCCCGCTTTTACCTCTCCGTAGGACCTCCAATGTCAACTTCTCATACCTCCTCACCGGGGCGTCTGTGCTCCTCCTCCTCACATGACCAAACCACCTAAGTCGCGCTTCCCGCATCTTGTCCTCAATAGTAGCCACACCCACCTTGTCACGAATAACATCATTTCTGATCCTATCTAACCCGGTGTGCCCGCACATCCATCTCAACATCCTCATCTCTGCTACCTTCATCTTCTGGACATGAGCGATCTTGACTGGCCAACACTCAGCCCCATACTACATTGTGGGTCTGACTCACGGGGCATGTCCATATAGCGAGCAAAATATGATGATACATACAAATAAGTGGAACTCGGGTCAAATAATATAGAAGCATCCCTGTGACATACTGAGACAATACCTGTGATCACTGTGTCTAAAGCAACAACCTCTACGCTTGCGGGAATATCATATAATCGAGCCTGACCACCACCATATCGACCTCTCCCTCTAGGGCGACCCCTAGCTTCTTGAGCCCCACCCCGAGCTAGCTGAGCGGGTGGTGAAGTAACTGGTGCGGAAGTCGTAGCCCGACTCCTCTACTGAACCGAGCCTCCCGAAACATGGGGATAATACTTCTTCACATGACCCAACTCTCCACACTCAAAATGACCCCTCTAGGTAAATGGTGGCAAGTAGTGAGGTGACCTCGGGAACTAGAATAACTACCAGAGGAACCTGGTGCAGATGAACCCTGAACTGAAGGTGCACAAGATGAACTCTAAGCTAGGAGTGCATTGAGGGATGACTGACCCGGTCGAGCACTGTATGAACCATGGCTAGCTGATGTGCCCCGACGAACTGGACGAGCCATCTGAGCGGGCCTATAAGGACGACCCCTGCTATGGTGGAACTGACCCCTAGAGGGAACACCGCTGAAACCACTCGAACCACGAGGCTTCTTGGCCTCCCTCTTCTCACGTTCCTGACTATGAACCAACTCTAGCCACCGAGCAATATCAACCACCATGTCAAACTTAGTACCTGATACACTCTCCCGAGTCATAACAAAACGCAACTAATAGGTGAGGGCATCAATGAACCTCCTAATTCTCTCCCTCTCAGTGGAACCAACCAAATTGCATGACGATCCAACTCTGAAAATCTCATCTCATACTGCATCACAGATATGCCCTCCTGGCGTAGCTCCTCAAACTGCCTGCGCAGCTCTTCCCTACGGGTCTGTGGTACAAACTTCTCCAAGAAGAGAACGGAGAACTCATGCAATGAAAGTTGTGCTGCACCAACTGACATGCTCCTCTCATAGGCCTCCCACCATCTGAAGGCAGCCCCTGATAGCTGAAAAGTAGTAAAGGAGACTCCACTAGTCTCCAGAATACCCGCCGTGTGAAGAATCCGCTGGCACCTATCCAGGAAGTCCTAAGCCTCCTTTGACTCAGCCCCATTGCATGATGGAGGCCTGCGCCTCCCAAATCTCTCTAGCCTCTTGTGCTCCTCATCACTCATAATGGGACCCACTTGGGCCTAAGCAACTGCAACCGGCTGCACTTGTAATACCCCCTGTGTCTGAAGTCCTTACACTACCTGCTCTGGAGCATAGGCAGTGGGAGTCTGAATCTCCCCTCGCCTGAGAAGTGGCTGGCGCAGTCTGAACAGAAACCGCATGAGCAAGGCTAGTGTAGACAGTCAATATCTAGGCCAAAGCCTCCTGAAGGCCTGGAATCACAATGAGCACATATGGTGCCTGAGCTAGCCCTACTGGCTCAACCACAATATGGAACCTGCTCTTGAGCAGGAGCAACTGGTGGATCTGCAAGTGCTGCTCTAACTTCTGTACGAGTTGCAACTCGGCCCCTACTATAGCCCCGGCCTCCATGGCCCTAGCTGGTGGTACTGGTGGCCGTTCCTCGGTCTGAGAGAATGTGTCCTCACCATCTGTGAGAGAATAGAATAATAGAAGTTTAGTTCCCAGAATCAACAAATTCGCACGACAAGAATGCAAGAAAGTGATATTTTCCTAAGGGTTCGGCAGCCTCTCGAAGATAAGTATAGATGTCTCCGTACCAATCTGTAAGACTCTTCTAAACTTGCTCATGACTCGTGAGACCTATGTGACCTAGGCTCTGATACCAACTTGTCACGACCCAAAATCCCAATTGCCGTGATGACGCCTATCATGATACTAGGCAAGCCGACAACTCATCACATACCAACATATTGAAATTTTAAATATATGGAAATAAGCTTAAGTAAATAGAAGTCTCATAAAAAGTGAATGAAAATGTCACAACTCAACACAAAATTTCCCAAAACCCGGGTGTCACTGTGTACATGAACATCTATGCAAATACAAAGCCTAATACACTGTCCTAGAAAGTAGAACTGAATAAGTAAAACTGAGGGATAGGGGAGAGAGTCAAGGTTTGCGGACGCCAAGGCAGCTACCTCGATAATCTCTGAACGGCTGAAAACTATGAGATCAACAACCACCATGCCCAGAAACACCTGGATCTGCACACGAAATGCCGGGTGTAGCCTGAGTACAACCAACTCAATAAATAACAAGTCTAACCTTTGGACTGAAAGAAGTGATGAGTCCAAAAAATACAGTCCAAATACATAATTAAATAGTACGGGAAGTAACAGAACTTATGACATATTATCCCAAAGAAACTCATAATTGCAGGTACCGGGACAGGAATGTAGACATGCTTCTAGGTTTAACAATTAAACTTAGAACAGGTAAAATGTGTCAAGTCTGAATGAGATGAGGAATATGACATCTCTATATCTATATGCCAATATGCATATCATATGTGATACGACACAATGAAAGCCTCGTGTACTCACACTCTCGGAGTACTCAGCCTGACTGTCTCAATTCTCACTCATCACACTCAATCACTCAGCACTGTATATGGCAGATCCAGCCCGAATCAAATATCGTAAATCGATAGCAATTGCCCTCACTGTGGGTGTGCAGACTCTGGAGGGGTAGACCCAGCCCAAGCGCTATACTAAGCCAATCTTGAGATGAATCAATAAAGCCCGTTGTACGTGCCGCCCGATCCCATAAATATCACTCACAAACAAGCCCTCGGCCTCACTCAGTCATCAATCTCTCTAGTCTCTCGGGCTCGCAACACTTCCAAGCAGCCTAAATCAATGATACATGATGTGATTACGGTAACAGAGATTGAGATATGATATGCAATGTTGAATGCGACTAAGTACCTAACTGCAATTAAGCAAATAACTCAACAACAAAGAACGACCATTATGGGTCCCAATAATACTAGCACATAGCCTAAACATGATTTCTAGCACAAATCACAGCTCAAGTGCTCCAACACATAAAGTACAATAATAATATTCAGATAAGATAGCTACACAGTTCCACGGAATCAACTAAATCATAATTTCTATGGTGCACGCCCACACCCATCACCTAGCATGCGCGTCACCTCAACACCAACCACATACCTCGTAATTTTAGGGATTCATACACTTAAAGCCAAGTTTTGAAGGGTTACATACCTCAAACCATGCAAATCTCTACTCGAACAAGCCCTTGCCTCGCGAATCGGCCTCCAAATGCCTTGAATCTAGCCACAAACAATTCGATACGATCAACTCATGCTACAGGAATCAATTCCATATGAAAATGCAAAGTTCTTAATTCAAAAGTCAAAAAAGTCAACTCAAAAGTCAACCGAATCAAATTTACCAAATTCCGATACCAAATCGTCACTCAAATCCCCAAATTAAACTCTCTAATACCTACCCTAATACTCCCAAAATTCCACCTAAAAACACACAAACTAGGCGGGAAATTCAATAGGGAAACAATATTATTGAATAAAAATGATCACAAGTGACTTACCTCAAGAAACCCCTCAAAATCCCTCTCAAAAATCGCCTTAGCCCGAGCTTGACATGTCTAAAATGATAAAGATCATGAAAATCTCGAGTTTTAAACTCTGCCCAGCATAACAGTTAAGCTAATTTTCAATCCGTTAACCATCCGAAACCAATCCGAGGCCCCGGGACCTCAACCAAACATACCAACAAGTCCTAAAACACGATAGAACTTACTGGAGGCCTCAAATCACATCAAACAACATCAAAAACATGAATCACACTTCAATTCAAGCCTAACAAAAACTAAGAAATTCTAACTTCTACAATCGATGCCGAAACCTATCAAATCATGTCTGATTGACCTCAAATTTTGCACACAAGTCACAAATGACACAATGAACCTACTCCAACTCCCAGAACCAAAATCCAAGCCCGGTAACCAAAAAATCAACTCTTGGTCAAACTTCTCAATTTCCAAAACTTCTAATTTTTCACCTTTTGCCATTTCAAGCCTAAATCAACTACGGACCTTAAAATTACTATCTGGACACACTCCTATGTCCAAAATCACCCAAAGGAGCTATCAGAACCATCAAAATTCCATTCTGGATCCATTTACACATTAGTCAACATCCGGTCAACCCTTTCAACTCAAGCTTCCAACTTTGAGACTAAGTGTCTCAACTCATTCCGAAACATTCCTGTAACCGAACCAACTACCCCGACAAGTCACTATCGACAATTGAGCATAAAATAAGCAGTAAATGGGAGAACAGGCTACAACACTCAAAACGACCGGCCGGGTCGTCACAATTGCACTCAAAGATAACATAATTTCCACCAATAATCAAGTATTCCGCCAAAGCTCAAGATAACAAAGCTCGGCCTAACATAATCCCAAATCCAATTTCAATCATGGATTTGAGGGAGGTTTAGCCTAGCCCTATGATTTTTCGGAACAGAATGCTTCTTTGACAGAGCTTCAAGCAAGAAGGAGCGAAGATAATGGCTGCAAGCTCTAGGAAAGAAAGTGGCCATGAGGTTACAAAGGTCAATTAAACTAATAAATTGAGTTCGAATAGTACAAATATTGTGTGATACCCGGACATAAACATACTTTTAGCTAGGTACGGGCTCTCATCACCTAGCACGTACGTAGCATCCACAATTAGTAGCACATAACCATTTAAGCGCCTACGGGAATAAATCCCTTTTACAAGATTAGGCAAGTGACTTACCCTGTTTCCAAGTCCTCTTTCAAGCCGGCAACTACACTAACAACCTCAAAATACTGCCGAGCGACCCGAAAATAGTCAAAAGTCGTACAAACTAATTAAAATATGCTCAAAAGTTCATAATTCATCTATTAGAGTAATTACCAAACCCAAATCGGAAAGTTCCTAAAAATTGCAACTGGGCCCACGTGCCCGAATTCCTGAAATTTTCCTAGAATAATGTTATCCATGACCTTATGAACTCAAATATATATTTTCTACTAAATTCCATAATCATTTTCGTTGTCTAATTCCATTTTTACCAAAATACTAGGTTTTCTAACAAAGTCCCAAAATTTTTACAATTTCTATGTTAAAATCTACCCATGAACTATGTATTTAACTCATATTATGTAGAAATTACTTACCTTGAGATGTGTCACAATCCTAGTTTTCCTCCGTAGGATGTCGTGATGGCACCTAGTCTCTAAGACTAGGTAAGCCTAACACTTACTGAAATAATAATTGATTTTAACCAAACAACTACTAAACTTGAACTAGAAATCTCTATATAAAGCCAAAAATCCCAACATGATTTATAACATCCCAAAACCAGTAGTACAAGTTATAAGCTTTACTGAGTTTACTAAAAATAATTTCTAAGTACAACTGTTCCGGAATAGAAATAAACAGTACAAAGTTAAATTTCAGAAGATGACTCCGAGGCCTGTGAACGCGACGACAGGTATACCTTGAGTCTCCATAGCAGTGCCCGGTCAGCTAGCTAATGATCAACAAACTCTGAAGTACCTGGATCTGCAAAAAACAATGAGCAGAAGCGTAGCATGAGTACACCACTGCGGTACCTAGTAAGTATCCAGACTAACCACGGTGGAGTAGTAACGAAGGGACAGTCATGACACCTACTAAAATTAATAACCTATACAAGTATGAATGTGAAACTAAGAGGGAAAAATATCAATATAAAGCTAAACATGGTAAAAATAACAAACAATACTTGCAATAGAAAACTAGAAGCAACAATTAGCAACAAGGAACAACAGGTAAAAACGCCGTAAGGTAAGCTGAATACAATTAAATTC
This sequence comes from Nicotiana obtusifolia, assembly GCA_002018475.1. NCBI lineage: Eukaryota > Viridiplantae > Streptophyta > Magnoliopsida > Solanales > Solanaceae > Nicotiana > Nicotiana obtusifolia. The sequence goes on from MCJB01049302.1 coordinate 27,311, forward strand.
CGCTGAAACCAAGTAAGGGAAAACAAGCAACAACGCAATAACAACCACTTTCACACAAGATTTATACAAGGATTACCCCAAGGTACCACACCTCATAATCACAATCATGAGTCCCAAATTAAGAACCCTAATCGCTTAACATCTTGTGCCCACATTACAAATCACAACCGCACGGACAACTCACGTGCTGTATGGACAACGCACGTGCCAATACAATTAATACCTCATATCTGCACGGACAACTCAAGGGTGCTAAGGGAGTGACAATATTCATATCCGCACAGATAACTCACGTGGCAGCAATAACAATACCTCATAACCGCACGGACAACTAACGTGCCAATAACACAACTCTCACACATAAGGCAAGTATATGAGAAAACATTTAAATGATCAACAAATATCAGGGTTCATTTTCTTAAACCGATATGAGTGATTAATTACATGCATGCTTGTGCAAAAGTTCTATTAAAACTCGAGTCAACAAGTAAGAACAGAGACAACGAATGACACAAAGGGATCAACACTACAAAGCGTAAAATGCTTGACTCACACAAGGTAGGCACACCAGTACATAAATATCATCAATAACAGTGCCCCCAGGCCATCACAAGTCATCACAAATCATCCCCGGCATAACCCTCCTTGTCTCGCCATGTGCACAACAATAAAGTAAATACTAGCCTTGTCTCGCCGCACGCGCATAATAATATATCCCCCTTTGTCTCGCCACATGCGCAAACCCACATATATAGTCCGCCTCGTCTCGCCGCATGTGCAATATCAATATTAACAAAAGCACAAACAACTCACATGCAAACACCCTGACAATATCACGTGTGCCAAAATATAACAACTCGCACCAAATGTGCCCGTATGCCACAACATTTCCTCAAAACAATTCCATTAACACAACCACACATAGCTCTCGACTTGTCACGACCCAAAATCCAACTAGTCATGATGGCACCAACCCAACCTCCTAGGCAAGCCAATTAACAACAATCCAATTCAAATGAGATTTACTGAGAAAATAAATGATGAATAAGATGAACTTTTATATAAAAATCCCAAGGATTGGTAGTACAAATTATGAGTTTCTAAGACTTAGAGTTTACAAAGCTGGTATGCAATAAATACATCATATGTTTGAAATATACATAAAAAGATTTATAAATCTAAAGCTACCAAGAACAAGAGGCAGCGATAACCAGAACGCATGTACATCTTTAATGCAGCTCCCACCACATGCAGCAACTTCAGCTCCAAAATCTCTACGCAAGGTGCAGAAGTGTAGTATGAGTATAACCGACCCCATGTACTCAATAAGTAACAAACCTAATCTTAGGTTGAAAGCAGTGACGAGCTCGGGAGAAGATCAAAATCCAACACCGAAGGCCAAGAACAACCCGTAACAATATAATAAAAATAGTGCAAGTAGTAATTCAAAGTTATTATCCTCAGCTCGTTCACATTTAGAGAAAACAGGCATGCTTTACAGGTATAACAGTAAAACCCAAATCTTTTACGAAATCACCAAAATATGATTATATAAGAAAACTGTATTTTTTCCCAAAATCTTTCAGCAACTGATAAGATATTTCTTTCTAAGATAGCATGAGGAAAGTACATCTCTATGCCTACATGTTAATGTGCATGTAAAGTCAGGAATGTCATAATACCGTATAGCATGAGGAAATACATCTATATACCCACATACCGAGTATGCATGTCAAATGTAATGCATCACAGTGAAAAACTCATGTAATCACACTCTCAGTGTAATCGATCTCACTATCTCAAACTCCATCACTCGATACACTCAATCACTCGGCACACTCAATCACTCGGTACCTGCGCTCGCTGCTGGTATGTCAGACTCTGGAGGGGCGCATCCTGCCCAAGCGCTAGTATAAGCCAATATGGCATGCTGCGGCATGCAGCCCGATCCCATAATGAGTCAATAAAGCCTGCTACAACGTTCAACCCGATCCTATAAATATCACTCACAACTTGGCCCTCAGGCCCCAACTCAGTCATCAATCTCTCCAGTCTCTCGGGCTTACAAATGTCATGCCAATCATCCCAAACAATGATAACATGATGTAACAACAAATGAAAACAGATACTGAGATATGATTTGCAAATGCATGAATATGACTGAGTATGTAATTGCAATTTAAGCAAATAACTCAACAGCAGAGATGACCTTAGTGGGTCCCAACAGAATAAGCATATAGCCTAAACATAATTTCTAACATGATGCATAACTCATAAAATCAAACAAGTAGGGAGAACATGGAGGTAACAAGATATAACGACATAACAAGTCCAGTCACAGTCTAATAGTCAACTAGCATCATTATTTCCCCGGCACACGCCCACACGCTCATCATCTAGCATGTGCGTCACCTCAATGCATCTCGTATAACATAGTACTAGGGTTAAATACCCTCAAATCCAATTTAGATATGTTACTTAGCTCGAACAAGCTGAATCCAATACTGAGCAAGTCAAATAGTACGCTAGAAAAACCACCCCGCGCATAACAACCTACTAACGACTCGAAACTAATAAAAAACAACTCAAAAACATCAAATAATGCCAAAGGAAACAATCCTAATATATAAAGGTCGAATCTTTAATCAAAGCCGAAAGTCAACCAAAAATCAAACTCGAGCCCACACCGCGGAACCCGACAAAACTCAAAAATTTGACAATCCATTCAATTACGAGTCCAACCATACTAATTACGAACTGCCACCAAAAATGCCTTACACGTTCGTGATGCTTCCCATGCGAACGTGATGCCCAAAGATGTCACACAACGCGAACACGGCCCATGTCTCACAGACGCAAAGAAGAGTGCTCCAACTCCCAGCTGTCCATCGCCAACGCGACTACATGTGAATGCGAAGCTCAAGTTCCACATACATCGTGAACGTGACTCAACACTCGCGAAAGCGAAGAGATAAAATAGCCAAGTCCAAATCCTTATTCGCGATTGCAATGACCCCCACGCGAACGCGAGTCACTGCAAACATCTGTGAAAACCAGCAATTCAAATTGAGAGGAAATGATCCGAAAGCGATCCGAAACTTACCCGAGCCCCTCGGGACCCCGTCCGAACATACCAACACGTCCCACAACATAAACCAGACTTACTTGAGGACTCAAATCACGCATAACAACATCAAAACCACGAATCGCACCTCAAATCGAACTTAATGAACTTTTGAACTTTCAACTTCCAAAACTCGTGCCGAACCATATCAAACCAACCTAAAATGAGCTCAAATTTTGCTCACAAGTCTCAAATGAGATAATTAAGCTATTCCAATTCCCAAAACCACAATCCGAACCCGATATCATCAAAGTCAACCCTTGGTCAAACTTATGAACATTCCAAACCTTCAACTTGCCAAGTTTCTCCAAATAGTGCCGAAACTTTCTAGAAGCACCCCAAATGCTAATTCCGGGCATACGACCAAGTTCAAAATCGCCATCTGGACCTAACAGAACCATCAAAACTCTGTTTCAGGGTCAAATATACAAAAAGTCAAACTTAGTCAACTCTTCCAACTTAAAGCTTCCTAGTTGAGAATCATCCTTCCAAATAAATCCCGAAGCACCTGAAAATCAAAAACGACGATACACGCAAGTCATAATACATCATATAAACAACTCAAGACTTCAAACAACTGAAATAAATGCAAATGTTCAAAATGACCGACTGGGTTGTTACATTCTCCCCCACTTAAACATATGCTCGTCCTCGAACGTGCCAAGAGTTGTTCTAAAGCCGTCAATTCAATGTGTAATCTTACCATGCACATACCCCAGGGTGATCCCACATCACCCCAAATCCATATATGTCCTTCAACTCAACTTATCCGAAGATTCTACCCTTCAACCTTAGCCCATAAACTTTGGAACCCAATTTCCAACATCCGAAATTCCTTACAAGACCCGAATTTCGCGCCTACACACTGTATAAGTCCGAACAAGCTGTATCAAGTCATAACCATAACCCAAGATGTAATCACATGATATACCACATAGCTTGCATACCATTGTCGCGCCTTATTTTCTCACGAAAGCGGGTTTCGACGTGTGACAGCTCTTTTAAATGGGTAGTAAAAAAAGAGTCTCCACCTAACGATTTTAATGTATGTTAGGCCACCTATTTGCAAATAACTCTATTTTAACTAGTCCGTACCACCAAAGGGAATGTGTTAGGCACTCATCATGGTCTACAGCGGTCGGTCCCGGCCAAAATTTACGCTATGTGGGATTATTAGATTATAATTATCCTATGTGAAATATCCATCTATGATGTAAAACAATGAGATTGCACATATGAAAGAAATAGACTATACATTAATAGATGATTGGTAGAAGTCCTTGGAGATTACGAGGTACAACCTGATTTGTTCTAAGTCCGAATAAATAAAGGGTGCAAGTAGTAAACGTATATGGGAGGGGGAGGGGGGGAGGTTCCTAAATTTTTTAGCCTAAAGGATCACCATGTGCAACATAAATAATACTACGCAACTCCCTTAAGGTAGGGGCTGCTCATATTATTCAGCGGGCACAGACTATCATCTCCTGCTATCCAATTATTATCTTAAAGTTGTTTACCTCAAGCACTCTAGTTCAATTCTAAACTGCGTCCTATACGTGCATTACCCGTCCCATGCCTATGGTCCAGGAGGCTTTGGGCCTACTACTTTGGTGGTTCTAGACTTTACTTAGGGTTCTCAAAATGATAAAACTAGGCGCACATTCAAAACAGGTAGGACAAAAGCACGTGAAACAATCACAAATTTTATGCTAACAAGGTTTCAGATTATGCAGTATAGGGTCATAGGCAGTTATGGAATTGAGATGCATTAAACTCGTTCAAAACCTATAGGCATGGCTTCTACGTGACTGCATGGTTTAATGAAATCTCATAGACAGTACTGCTAGTTAGATTATCGAAGCTGCAGATTATAATCGTTATTAAAAGCCTATAGGAACGAACTCTAGGTGATTGGCGCTTGGGCAGTTAAACCATTGAAAACTCAGAATTATGCGTCTTTGATCCTATGAGCATGCTTTCTAAGCGAATAACGATATCCTATAGGCGTGTTTCCTAAACAGTTGGTATTTGCACACAAATTCGTTTTTCTTATCCCTATAGGCATGGTTTCTAGGCGGGTAGTTTGATAAGAATAGCAGCAATGACAATTTAATTTCTCAACTAAGGTCCTGTATACATGGTAACAGGTCTTAACTACTTAACGTGGTCCTATAGGCATGATATCTAACAATCACATAGGAATAGAGAAAGTTGAGCAAATAACCAATGATGTTTAAATCCTATAGGCATGCTATCTAATAGCGTGTAAAAGTTGAGCATGTGAACAAGTGAAACACTTAGATTATTATAGGCATGTTTTCTAAAAGTATGCATAAATGGGACATGTTGAGAAAGTGAAGTGCTTAGGTTCCTATAGGCATGCTTTCTATCAGTGTCTAGAGCATGTCAGACAAGATAGAAAATAAAGCATTTAGACTCTATATGCATGATTTCTACCCATTCATGCGAGAATTAGAGTACCCGACCCCCTTTTACTAATTTTCCCCATCATTTGTTATTGCAAGTTATTACAGGCCCAAATAAAATAATACAGGCTCAAAATAGATAGTTATAGACTCCAAATAGAATAGCTCCAGGTCTAATACAAAGTAAAGTAACTCAGTGATGCTTTCCGGGCCTTCACCAGCCTCAAACTTCGCATACCCAACATGCCAAACTCCCACGCTTACAAGAATGATTAAAATGCACCTCAATCCAGTATTTATGTCCAAAAACACATACGGCCCCACAAGCTAGGCCCAAATCAATGCCTTGCTTACCCAATTGGATGCCAAACCAACCATATAAGTGACAAACTACATACTGGGTCAATTAAACAACCCTTGAAATCCCCACACTAATTCTTAAGACTATAGCTATATGGAGCTATAAACCAAACGCACATAGACATGATTACACTTAATTGGAAGGCACATAAGGCATATATAAGGCAGGTTCATGTTTGTATTTCTAGAACAATGTTTAAAGTGGCAAGATTGAACAACATGAGCTAGCAAACCACTCCAAATAGAGTTTCAAAATAAAGCATGATTCAGAACCATCCTAAAGAACTTCATATGACAGTCTAGCAGAATCATAGATAAGAAGCAAGTAGAGTACAATCTTCACATGAAGATTTTAATATAAGATTCTAATAAGAATGTAGTTACAACAGCATAACAACATACTAGTGGCATAGTTTGGCAAACATATTGCTTAGTTGAACATGAGACTTAATATAATGAGCATTAATCATAGCACAAAGGCTCTAAAGAACTCGTGGTAGGTAAAAGAACATATCAACTCTAGGTTAACAAGATAGGCAGACATCATGACTCATGCATAAGAGAAGAAGCTAAACATTGGAATCTACCCTAGATGTTTTAGGCAATGCAAAAGAGTATATGATTAACAAGTCGAGGAATACAATCATCAGGGTTACAAATAGCAGAGAAGCATGGTTGGCTAGACATTAAGATATTGTTGTAACATGGGATAGTCAGAGATTAATTTGCATGGAGATAGTAGATTACAGATAAAGGATTTAGCAGAAAGAGACTTATTAAAGCAAATTTTGGGCAAACATTAATTCCATAGGAGTTTCAGTACAAGTGTTCAAGGTGAGGCATGATAAATGATTCAATACTAAACAGTCAATATAGGAATTTAAGCATACATAAACATGACAGCCTCAAACAAGCTTAACAACCCAGAATTCTTCCAAATTGACTACATTGAATGAACATATGCAAACTTATACAGGTTCTAATGAAGGATTATACAAGAAATCCAAAACAAGGTTGGCACAGTATCATATTGGCTTAGAAAAGTCCACATAACACAGATGTTCAGAAGCATCAACACAAACAAGGAAAAAGCATGACTGCGAGGGTCTGAACACTTACCAATTTGCAGATTCAACAACAAATAGAGGAGAATCACCAAGTTCCAATAACAAAGTAAGAACAAGAGCAAAAACTCCAAATCCTAGTGCGTTAGAGTTCACAGGAGCTTCAAACGAGCCCGGAGCAGCGCTCGCACTAGGGAGGTAGGTAAAGAAGATTTCGATGGCCTTGGCTTTTAGCCGGCCAAGAGCTCAAGTTTCAGAATAGTATAGGATGAGTAAGAGTGAGAGAATAATAGTGATTAAGCTCTGTCCAAGGGAAACAGGAAAGGGGTTTTATATAATATTAATATTTTAACACATGAACATGGAAACACAATCAATCAAACACAAATAAGGAAAGAAAAGCATGCAAAATCGATTTATAATCAATTTAGGAGAAAAATGGGGAAAACCCTAATTCAAGACGGAGAATAAAAATAGTCAAAGATGTCAATGAATCGGACCCCAATTTCCTAGTAGCAACGTATCAAGTTAAGATCATAAAGATAATATAGAATCAGAGTTGAACGAACACCCACTGCTTTAGCTTCCATAAATAGCTGAGTACCAAACACTGTAACATTGAGGAAATGGTAAGAATTTTCGTGTGTGCAAAAAAGGAAAGGAAACATGGAAGATCTTCCATGTGATATCAGATTAGGGTTGGGCTTTGAGTGAGGCTGCTAGGGTTTCTCTCAGAGAGAAGGAGATTATGAGAGGTTTTTAGGGCGGCAGTCTCAGAGAAATGGGTAGGGTTTTAGGGTTGTGGCTACTTTAAAAAGGCCAGGTGAGTGACGGTCATTGATCTTGAGAGATCAACGGCTAGGATGAAAAGATGAGTGGGGCAGGTTGTTTAGTGGGTCAAGACCGAGTTAAGTTTTTGGGGTCGTCTGGTTTGGGCTAAGGAGATTGGGCAAAAGGTGTTGGGAGTTTGGGCCATTAAAATGGTCCAGAAATTGGCCTATTTTGGGCCAGCTCTTGAAACACCCGAAAATAATTTAAAATAAAATTATTAAAATATCTAATAAATAGTAAAAATAATATTTATGCTGTAAAAATGCTTAAAAAATAATTAATCAACATTATCAATAATATAAAATGCTATTTTGGCACACATAATATAATAAATGCAATTATTATATAATATAGGCTATTATTGTAATATTAGTGTAGATAAAGTAGGAAAAATGCAAATGTAATTATGTAAAAATGAGATACAGTATTATAAAATGCATGTCGGCATAAAATGATAAATTTGGATGATTAAATTATTCTAAAAATAATTTGAAGGGATAATTGATAAATATTTGAACAAATAAAATTCAAGAAAAATCAATTTTAAAGCTTTACAAGTTATAGAAAATACTTATATGACCCTTGCAAATTGGGTAATAATAGAAACAAAACTGATATTTTGATAAGTATGTAGAATACTTTACAAAATATGAGGGCAAAATTGGGTATTAATAGCTGCTCCTCTTTACCCGAGAATGATGAAAGAGTTGTCAGGTAAAGAACATGATATCCAATTTTGTTCGAATGAACAAGGATGAGGTTTTTTTTGCCCGAACCCTAGTTCCTAAGTTGTCTATATATCCCTGGTGTTACGAGAATCAGGCCGTGTGTAGTTCTGGATCCAACGACGAACGAAACCGATGGGGTTGTTATAAGAATGGTCGTACGTTTCGAAGAAAGCTCTAGATAGGGTAGTTCCATAAGTAACGGATAATTTCAGGTGGGATTATGCATGTGAATTTTAACGTTACGGATATTCAGGATAAATATTTGGGCGGTTAAGGGTCGAAAACAGTCATTGCTGGTTGTTGATTACATATGAGGCAGGTTCATATTTGTATTTCCAGAACAATGTTTCAAGTGGCAAGATTGAACAACACGAGCTAGCAAACCACTCAAAATAGAGTTTCAAAATAAAGCATGATTCAGAACCAACCTAAAGAACTTCAGACGACAATCTAGCAGAATCATAGACAAGAAGCAAGTAAAGTACAATCTTCACATGAACCTTTTAACATGATAGTCTAATGAGAATGTAGTTAGAACAGCATAACAACAGACTAGTGGAATAGTTTGGCACACCTATTGCTTAGTTGAACATGCGACTTAACATAATGAGCGTTGATCATAGCACAAAAACTCTAAATAACACGTGGTAGATAAAAGAGCATATTAACTCTAGGCTAACAAGATAGGCAGACATCAGAACTCATGCCAGTTGGCCAAACATAAGAAAAGAAGCTAAACACTGGAATCTACCCTACAAGTTTTAGGCAATGCAAAAGAGTACATGATTAACAAGTCTAGGAATACAAGCATTAGAGTTACAAATAGCATAGAAACATGTTTGGTTAGACATTAAGACAATGTTGTAACATGGGATAGTCAGGGATTTACTCATTAAAGCAAATTCTCAAACATACATTGATTCCATAGAAGTTTCAGTACATGTGTTCAAGGTGAGGCATGAGAAAGGATTCAATACTAAATAGTCAATATAGGAATTTACGCATACATAATCATGAAAGGCCTCAAACAAGCATAATAGCCCAAAATTCTTCCAAATTGACTACACTGAATGAACATATGCAAATTATAAAGGTTATGAAGAAGGAATGTAGAAGAAATCCAAAGTAAGGTCGGCACAATATTATATTGGCTTAGAAAAGTCCACATAACACAGATGTTCAGAAGCATGAACACAAACAGGGAAGAAAAATAACTGTGAGGGTTTGAACACTTACCAATTTGCAGATTCAACAACAAATAGAGGAGAATCACCAAGTTCCAGTAGCAAAGTAAGAACAATAGCAAAAACTCCAAAGCTAGTGCGTCAGAGTTCACATGAGCTTCGGACGAGCACTGAGCAGTGCTCGCGCTAGGGAGGTAGGTAGAGAAGATTCTGGTGGCCTTGGCTTTCAGCAGGCCAAGAGCTCAAGTTTCAGAATAGTATCGGACGAGTGAGAGTGAGAGAATAACAATGATTATGGTCTGTCCAGGGGAAACAGGAAAGGGGGTTTTTTATAGTAGCAAAATTTAAACACACATACAAGTAAACACAATCAATCCAACATAAATTAGGAAAGAAAAGCATGCAAAATCGATTTAGAATCAGTTTAGGAGAAAAATCAAGCAAACCCTAGTTTAAGACGGAGAACAAAAATAGACAAAAATCTTACTGGATCGGACCTCTATAGCCTGGTAGTGAATGTATCAAGTCAAGAACATAAAGATAATTCATAATTGGAGTCGAATGAACACACACTGCTTTAGCTTTCATAAATAACTGAGTACCAAACACTATTGAGGAGATGGTAAGAATCTCCGTGTGTACAAAAAAGGAAAGGAAACATGGAAGATTTTCATGTGATATCGGATTAGGACTGGGTTTCACTGAGGCGGCTAAGGTTTCTCTCAGAGAGAAAGAGAGGATGAGAGATTTTTTGGGCGGCGGTCTCAGAGAAATGGGTAGGGTTTTAGGGTTGTGGCTAATTTAAAAGGGCCGGGTGAGTGAGGGTCGTTGATCTTGAGATATCAATGGCCATGATGAAAAGAAGAGTGGGGCGGGTTGTTTAGTGGGTCACAACCGCATATGTTTGGGGTCGTTTGGTTTGGGCTAAGAAGACTGGGCCAAAGGTGTTGGGCGTTTGGGCCGTTAAAATGGTCCGGAAATTGGCCTATTTTGAGCCAGCTCCTGAAACACTCGAAATTAATTTAAAATAAAATTATTAATACGTCTAATAAATAGTAAAAATATTATTTATGCTGTAAAAATTCTTGAAGATAATAACTCAACATTATAAAATATATAAAATGCTATTTTTGCGTAAATGATATAATCAACGCAATTATTTATAGAATATAGGCTATTATTATAACTAGTGTAGATAAAATCGGAAAATACAAATGTAATTATGTAAAAATAAGATACAATATTATAAAATGTATGTGGGTATAAAATGATAAATTTGGATGATTAAATTACTCTAAAAATAATTTGACAATATAATAGATAAATATTTGAACAAATAACATGCAAGAAAAAATAAATTTAAAGCTTTAAAATTATAGAAAATTATAAAAAATACTTATATGACCCTTGCAAATTGGGTAATAATGCAAAAATTTTAAAGTATATAGATTACTTTATAAATATGAGGACAAAATTGGGTATCAACACCCACAGTAGTAACTTTTGAACATAATAGCTTCCTAAAAACAAGCCCGACTTGGGTAACAAACCTCATATCACTAAAACCTTGTTCCAACCCTTCGTACACTGCTAATAGTGAATGAAACATACAGAAACTCGTAACCACTCATCAAATCAACAAGTAGAGCTCTCTCACGTCTGACAAAGTTAAAGTCAAATTCTAAGCCGACTTTCAATGTTATTCTTCCAACCATACCGTAAACAAATATGATAGCACCCAGTCTAGGTCCAACCTCATCTCATCAAACACAACTATTCTATTGACATGCCAACCTAAAGCCACAAACCGTGCAATCTGTGTACCAATAAGCAACAATTCAAGTGTACTCAAACATGAAAAATGACTCAAATGAGAGAAACATCCCGCAAGCACAGCAAGTACCACCACAACGTAATGCTATGAACCCATCACACCTAGTAGAACCAAGACACACGAATCTATCACAAAGGATCATATCCCAACATAACCCCGTTGCAATGTGTGACCCCATCCAAACACTAGTCCATATGAAATACCTCAAGCCACACTGCTCAAAATAAACAACTACACGCAATACGACATCAAGTGCTCGAAGTGCATGACCATAACCATGGAGAAGCGAATAACACAATATAGCACATCCCGAAAAGACCATAACCAAAGCGCAATCAACTATTCAACACCCCAATAACCATCTCGTTCGAATTCCACTACAAGGCCCAAAGAGAACCGCTTCGTGTTTGCATATAACCAACAAATCACAACCCCTCGTAACATAGAAGAGTAACACATAGAACATCTAAGAACATGACAAGCTCGAATCTAATCGAATGCCACACCCCTCAACACTAACAGTTCTGAGTCAACAAATTCGACCCCGTGTAGAATACACATCCTCATTGGGCCTACCAATGGGACCCCAAATCAACTACGGTCATCCCCAAATGGGAAAATAGCCCTCCAAGAGTCCACAATGACCTAACCATAACACGTGCCACAATCTAGCTATCTCTGGCCACATTTTCATGGTCTGCAACCCTGAAACAATATGCTTCTGAGAACTCCTAGTCTCCAAATCCACAGAATACATGATTCACCATAGCTGATCCTACTCCACCACTCGAATGACTAACACATCTCTTATACACAATCATCCACGAGATATACTTCTATAACTTCTCCGCACCACATGGCAAAATTTGAACATCAGTCGTTGCTCAACAAGGTGAGTACTGCCATACTAATGAAGCATCCGAAGTCAGAACATAATGCCTCCTTCTAAAATCTTAGGCAATACCAAGTAGTAATAGAATTTATCTAAACATATGAAACCGTCCATATTGTTCAAATTCATGACCTTCCATCCAAAATTGAACCGTCACCTTGTACATGCAATTCTCAATGCCATAGGACGCACCGCATCTATCATGCCATCATATGAAAACACGAGAGGCATATTAACAACCATGAGTCACAAGCAGATTACGTACTCAATTAGCCAAAAATCTTCTACCTGATTCTATTCAGGAAAAAAATCACAACGCACAAAAAACTCCCCATGCATGTAGAAAATATCCATCCCAAGCCGTGGTATAAATCATCGAGAACTCTACGAAGCCATTTGCACATAACCAAGCCATCAAAACTGAATCCCTCTAACTTAACCAAGTCATACAGGTCACCAAACCCAAGAGTTTTGCCACGAAACACCTGTAGAGACTCACCACATCATAAGTACCCAAAGAATCAATCATATCCATTACTATGCTGACCCAACCTACTACCAAGATGTCCTATTTCTCCAAGTTCCTTCTGAATCACCCACAAGCTAACACGTCTCCTTGCTAGAATGCCACGATCCTTACCCATAGCTCACCACAAGAGATCTTAGCATAAAACCACATCATCCTAAGGCCCATAAACGGTTGTAGCCCCTCTTAAGCACCCAAAAAAGTACCATGACCGAGACACCCACTCTGAAGAGACCTTCTATGAATTTAACTGTTATAACCCATATTTGTACGTGTTAGATTACACCGTAAGATAGTCTACCGGGTTCAAGAAGAGAATTACCTTTGAGACAATAAGAGTTTAGTCCTATTGGTCTTAAATGATGCAAAGGTGTATAAGGGTGGTTAACAAATATTAGAAGATAAACGAGTTAAGGATGTTGTAACTCGCATTTTTGGGTAAATCGAGAGGTGGTTAACATCACCAAGATGTCATGTTTTAAGGTATTTGAATGATATGATATCCGTTTCATAAGTCTTGAAGTCAAACGAGTTATGAAACAAAAGTCGACAAAAGTTGTCGCAACTTAGGTTCACAATTTTACTTAAACGTTAGGTCAAATGTTTCTGCGATTTTCTCCCAAATTACAAGGAATTACGGGGTGATCTACCTACCAAATTAAATTTCTATGAGTCTAGTTTCCAATTCTTCAAACCGTTTGTTAATACAATCTCGGAGTATTGAGATAATTGCATTTCCGTAGAACTGCGCAGGCTGGTAAGTGACAAGGAGGTGCATCACCTACTTGCCAAAATTAAGGGCTAAAATTTAAAAGCCCCAAGTCGGTCAAGAGAGGGATTTTAAAAGCTTCTAAAGCCAGATAATTCACTATTATTTCACAGCTTCAAAACCTAAAAGAACCCCTGCAACCCCTCCCCAAAATAATCCCACACAAATCCTAATCGATTTTCCCCTCTTTCAAGTTCTAGTTGAAGGTAAACCCTAGAGTTTGAAAGAGGGGAAAATCAAT